>CANUEZ040000167.1:6257500-6262500 GCA_948099385.1 Fasciola hepatica
ATGAACAACCTACAGAGCTTGGTTACTGTTTGCAATTGAGTAGTAGGAGATTAGATTTGTATATAATATGATTCATCATGCAGCTTGAACGCTCAACTCACCATTGAAAACCATGGAAGCACTGTACAGCTGTTTCATCCTTGTTGGGAATCATCAGCAGTGCACATCCACCGAGCCCCCACGGGGACTCGAACCCGGGGTGAACGATTGTGAATCGAACACCTTAACCACAAGGCTATCCGGGCTGGCTCTCAACGGTTTGTTGAACATCTACACTACATGATATAGCACCCTTCCGTCACTGGCTTCGAACGGTAACAACCCGCCTCCCACACAGCGATCGACTCCTATGATGGATGACTTCTCTGTAGGGGCCTAAGTACAACGAAGGCATTCCGTTATGAACAACCTACAGAGCTTGGTTACTGTTTGCAATTGAGTAGTAGGAGATTAGATTTGTATATAATATGATTCATCATGCAGCTTGAACGCTCAACTCACCATTGAAAACCATGGGAGCACTGTACAGCTGTTTCATCCTTGTTGGGAATCATCAGCAGTGCACATCCACCGAGCCCCCACGGGGACTCGAACCCGGGGTGAACGATTGTGAATCGAACACCTTAACCACAAGGCTATCCGGGCTGGCTCTCAACGGTTTGTTGAACATCTACACTACATGATATAGCACCCTTCCGTCACTGGCTTCGAACGGTAACAACCCGCCTCCCACACAGCGATCGACTCCTATGATGGATGACTTCTCTGTAGGGGCCTAAGTACAACGAAGGCATTCCGTTATGAACAACCTACAGAGCTTGGTTACTGTTTGCAATTGAGTAGTAGGAGATTAGATTTGTATATAATATGATTCATCATGCAGCTTGAACGCTCAACTCACCATTGAAAACCATGGAAGCACTGTACAGCTGTTTCATCCTTGTTGGGAATCATCAGCAGTGCACATCCACCGAGCCCCCACGGGGACTCGAACCCGGGGTGAACGATTGTGAATCGAACACCTTAACCACAAGGCTATCCGGGCTGGCTCTCAACGGTTTGTTGAACATCTACACTACATGATATAGCACCCTTCCGTCACTGGCTTCGAACGGTAACAACCCGCCTCCCACACAGCGATCGACTCCTATGATGGATGACTTCTCTGTAGGGGCCTAAGTACAACGAAGGCATTCCGTTATGAACAACCTACAGAGCTTGGTTACTGTTTGCAATTGAGTAGTAGGAGATTAGATTTGTATATAATATGATTCATCATGCAGCTTGAACGCTCAACTCACCATTGAAAACCATGGAAGCACTGTACAGCTGTTTCATCCTTGTTGGGAATCATCAGCAGTGCACATCCACCGAGCCCCCACGGGGACTCGAACCCGGGGTGAACGATTGTGAATCGAACACCTTAACCACAAGGCTATCCGGGCTGGCTCTCAACGGTTTGTTGAACATCTACACTACATGATATAGCACCCTTCCGTCACTGGCTTCGAACGGTAACAACCCGCCTCCCACACAGCGATCGACTCCTATGATGGATGGCTTCTCTGTAGGGGCCTAAGTACAACGAAGGCATTCCGTTATGAACAACCTACAGAGCTTGGTTACTGTTTGCAATTGAGTAGTAGGAGATTAGATTTGTATATAATATGATTCATCATGCAGCTTGAACGCTCAACTCACCATTGAAAACCATGGAAGCACTGTACAGCTGTTTCATCCTTGTTGGGAATCATCAGCAGTGCACATCCACCGAGCCCCCACGGGGACTCGAACCCGGGGTGAACGATTGTGAATCGAACACCTTAACCACAAGGCTATCCGGGCTGGCTCTCAACGGTTTGTTGAACATCTACACTACATGATATAGCACCCTTCCGTCACTGGCTTCGAACGGTAACAACCCGCCTCCCACACAGCGATCGACTCCTATGATGGATGACTTCTCTGTAGGGGCCTAAGTACAACGAAGGCATTCCGTTATGAACAACCTACAGAGCTTGGTTACTGTTTGCAATTGAGTAGTAGGAGATTAGATTTGTATATAATATGATTCATCATGCAGCTTGAACGCTCAACTCACCATTGAAAACCATGGAAGCACTGTACAGCTGTTTCATCCTTGTTGGGAATCATCAGCAGTGCACATCCACCGAGCCCCCACGGGGACTCGAACCCGGGGTGAACGATTGTGAATCGAACACCTTAACCACAAGGCTATCCGGGCTGGCTCTCAACGGTTTGTTGAACATCTACACTACATGATATAGCACCCTTCCGTCACTGGCTTCGAACGGTAACAACCCGCCTCCCACACAGCGATCGACTCCTATGATGGATGACTTCTCTGTAGGGGCCTAAGTACAACGAAGGCATTCCGTTATGAACAACCTACAGAGCTTGGTTACTGTTTGCAATTGAGTAGTAGGAGATTAGATTTGTATATAATATGATTCATCATGCAGCTTGAACGCTCAACTCACCATTGAAAACCATGGAAGCACTGTACAGCTGTTTCATCCTTGTTGGGAATCATCAGCAGTGCACATCCACCGAGCCCCCACGGGGACTCGAACCCGGGGTGAACGATTGTGAATCGAACACCTTAACCACAAGGCTATCCGGGCTGGCTCTCAACAGTTTGTTGAACATCTACACTACATGATATAGCACCCTTCCGTCACTGGCTTCGAACGGTAACAACCCGCCTCCCACACAGCGATCGACTCCTATGATGGATGACTTCTCTGTAGGGGCCTAAGTACAACGAAGGCATTCCGTTATGAACAACCTACAGAGCTTGGTTACTGTTTGCAATTGAGTAGTAGGAGATTAGATTTGTATATAATATGATTCATCATGCAGCTTGAACGCTCAACTCACCATTGAAAACCATGGAAGCACTGTACAGCTGTTTCATCCTTGTTGGGAATCATCAGCAGTGCACATCCACCGAGCCCCCACGGGGACTCGAACCCGGGGTGAACGATTGTGAATCGAACACCTTAACCACAAGGCTATCCGGGCTGGCTCTCAACGGTTTGTTGAACATCTACACTACATGATATAGCACCCTTCCGTCACTGGCTTCGAACGGTAACAACCCGCCTCCCACACAGCGATCGACTCCTATGATGGATGACTTCTCTGTAGGGGCCTAAGTACAACGAAGGCATTCCGTTATGAACAACCTACAGAGCTTGGTTACTGTTTGCAATTGAGTAGTAGGAGATTAGATTTGTATATAATATGATTCATCATGCAGCTTGAACGCTCAACTCACCATTGAAAACCATGGAAGCACTGTACAGCTGTTTCATCCTTGTTGGGAATCATCAGCAGTGCACATCCACCGAGCCCCCACGGGGACTCGAACCCGGGGTGAACGATTGTGAATCGAACACCTTAACCACAAGGCTATCCGGGCTGGCTCTCAACGGTTTGTTGAACATCTACACTACATGATATAGCACCCTTCCGTCACTGGCTTCGAACGGTAACAACCCGCCTCCCACACAGCGATCGACTCCTATGATGGATGACTTCTCTGTAGGGGCCTAAGTACAACGAAGGCATTCCGTTATGAACAACCTACAGAGCTTGGTTACTGTTTGCAATTGAGTAGTAGGAGATTAGATTTGTATATAATATGATTCATCATGCAGCTTGAACGCTCAACTCACCATTGAAAACCATGGAAGCACTGTACAGCTGTTTCATCCTTGTTGGGAATCATCAGCAGTGCACATCCACCGAGCCCCCACGGGGACTCGAACCCGGGGTGAACGATTGTGAATCGAACACCTTAACCACAAGGCTATCCGGGCTGGCTCTCAACGGTTTGTTGAACATCTACACTACATGATATAGCACCCTTCCGTCACTGGCTTCGAACGGTAACAACCCGCCTCCCACACAGCGATCGACTCCTATGATGGATGACTTCTCTGTAGGGGCCTAAGTACAACGAAGGCATTCCGTTATGAACAACCTACAGAGCTTGGTTACTGTTTGCAATTGAGTAGTAGGAGATTAGATTTGTATATAATATGATTCATCATGCAGCTTGAACGCTCAACTCACCATTGAAAACCATGGAAGCACTGTACAGCTGTTTCATCCTTGTTGGGAATCATCAGCAGTGCACATCCACCGAGCCCCCACGGGGACTCGAACCCGGGGTGAACGATTGTGAATCGAACACCTTAACCACAAGGCTATCCGGGCTGGCTCTCAACGGTTTGTTGAACATCTACACTACATGATATAGCACCCTTCCGTCACTGGCTTCGAACGGTAACAACCCGCCTCCCACACAGCGATCGACTCCTATGATGGATGACTTCTCTGTAGGGGCCTAAGTACAACGAAGGCATTCCGTTATGAACAACCTACAGAGCTTGGTTACTGTTTGCAATTGAGTAGTAGGAGATTAGATTTGTATATAATATGATTCATCATGCAGCTTGAACGCTCAACTCACCATTGAAAACCATGGAAGCACTGTACAGCTGTTTCATCCTTGTTGGGAATCATCAGCAGTGCACATCCACCGAGCCCCCACGGGGACTCGAACCCGGGGTGAACGATTGTGAATCGAACACCTTAACCACAAGGCTATCCGGGCTGGCTCTCAACGGTTTGTTGAACATCTACACTACATGATATAGCACCCTTCCGTCACTGGCTTCGAACGGTAACAACCCGCCTCCCACACAGCGATCGACTCCTATGATGGATGACTTCTCTGTAGGGGCCTAAGTACAACGAAGGCATTCCGTTATGAACAACCTACAGAGCTTGGTTACTGTTTGCAATTGAGTAGTAGGAGATTAGATTTGTATATAATATGATTCATCATGCAGCTTGAACGCTCAACTCACCATTGAAAACCATGGAAGCACTGTACAGCTGTTTCATCCTTGTTGGGAATCATCAGCAGTGCACATCCACCGAGCCCCCACGGGGACTCGAACCCGGGG
>CANUEZ040000168.1:0-52500 GCA_948099385.1 Fasciola hepatica
ATCTATCTTTCCATCTATCTATCTATCTATCTATCTATCTATCTATCTATCTATCTATCTATCTATCTATCTATCTATCTATCTATCTATCTATCTATCTATCTATCTATCTATCTATCTATCTATCTGTCTATCTATCTATCTATCTATCTATCTATCTATCTATCTATCTATCTATCTATCTATCTATCTATCTATCTATCTATCTATCTATCTATCTATCTATCTATCTATCTATCTATCTATCTATCTATCTATCTATCTATCTATCTATCTATCTATCTATCTATCTATCTATCTGTCTTTCTATCTATCTATCTATCTATCTATCTATCTATCTATCTATCTATCTATCTATCTATCTATCTATCTATCTATCTATCTATCTATCTATCTATCTATCTATCTATCTATCTATCTATCTATCTATCTATCTATCTATCTATCTATCTATCTATCTATCTATCTATCTATCTATCTATCTATCTATCTATCTATCTATCTATCTATCTATCTATCTATCTATCTATCTATCTATCTATCTATCTATCTATCTATCTATCTAGTCTATCTATATATCCTTCTGTTTAACTGTTTATGTTTATCTCTTTATCTTTATATATCTATCTCCCTGTTTCTCTCTCTCCGTCTGTTTGTCTGCCTTTTTCTCTCTCTCTATCCGTCAGTCTGTCCGTCAATTTTTCCATCGACCTATCTCTCCATCCACCTAACTATCTTCTGTTGTTTGTCTATCTCACATGCTATGAAGGTGGCTCCATGTGCGTGTACGTGTATGTGTATTTATGAAATATATACCAATGAAATATTGTGATTCACCATTCTGACTGGATGAAAGATGGTCAAAGGCGAATGTTAGAAATCCATTTGATCAATCGAAACTTTTGGGCACAAACGCACTGTCCATAATCATGTACTGCTGCCCCATTTTGTCCCACGAAATCCCATCTACGATCTCGTTTATCGACCTGGGTATCATGACCAAATGTGGAATTGTTTGTCTACTGTTACGTTTGTTCCACCAATAGCTAGTCACATACTCATACCGAATATACCAATTAGTTTATTTTAACCGGACAGTAGACATGTGACGTGTGCATCTTTGGAGCAAGAGAAAGATCTGCTGGTTGCGTGAATTCAAAAGTCGCCGTGAATAAAAGGAGACAAGAGTCCAGAAAAACAGTTATTACCTTATCGGTGCACAACATCTGACTAGTTTCGAACTAATTTCTGAGTCAAATCGTCATATGAGTAGTCATACACAGAAAACTCTAGTCACGTTTAATGCTCGTGTTTTGGCCGTGGAACTACGCTGTAATACGTGGAAAAGTACTTGGGGCACCTCAATGACGAGCTCACTAGATTTCGTTCTGCTTGGAGTTATTCAATACAAAAGAATAACTACATGAACAGCGTCGACAGCTTGTCAATCCCTGCAATGAAACATAGATCACTGATAAGTAGTGTAATCACAACTAACCACAAGCAATAGGACAACCTGGAAAATATCTCTTTCTATTACTGAGCCCCCGTCATCTCGAATTATAGATGAGTTTGAAGACAGAAAGAATAAAATCAACATTCACGCTGAACAAGAGGCTCAGATCACCACTAGTCTGTACTTGTTCATCTACCCAAAGACTCAGTGTCATATCTGAAGCGAGAGCGTCTAGCCACAAGTTTGTTGAGCGCGATACTGCACAGAAATCACGTACCTATTCACCTCAATTTTGGCAAACCGTCTGGCTAGGTTCAAGCTCTTTCATGTCACATCTTATCGAAATCTGATAAACGTAACTATTACTGGTCAGGAATTGTGTTGTCCATGTCTGTGTGATATTTAATAACTTCAAAAGATTCGTTCGGCGTGTTACCTTATCAGTTCGATGGCGGACGACCAATGCAGATTCGGAGTCCAAAAACTGAGTTGATCAACTGAATTACAGACATTTCTAAGGTGAATAATAGGTGCTGACTGACCTACTTGAAAGCACTCATGTGACCGTGCCCTCCTAGATATTCACCTGTCCCGAGGTCACTTCAATTTACCACACCTGGGCAGTGAGCAGTTCAGCACATCATTGCGTCGGTCCAGTACAGCATAACAAGGTCACTGTTAGTTGTATGGCCAACAGAATTCCAGGAATGTGTTCAGCCGCGCAATCAGCGAAGAGCTCACAAACGTCAGAGACATTCACAACAGCGAACCTCTCGACCGGCTTACTCAACAGTGTTTGGCATGCATTTCTCCCACTTCCAAATCAGTTTACACGTTTCAGGTGAAAGTGACCACAGTTCGATGAAATTTTTTTTTATTTTTTGATGGTAACAACACCGGCGGTCATATCAGACATCGGACTGATCATTTGTGAGAACACTACCTCAGTTGGGTTGGTCGAGGACTAGCAAGAAGCAACGAGACCGTAATTATCGCTCATCTGGATGAATCGAACTATCTGATTGTCTTGCACTGATCATTTAGGTTCGTCTAGACAGCCACAAGAGTTCCAGCGTCACTGTAATCCTCGTAGAGGCTATTGATTATCATCCGAATAGTTCGCATCTTGGCTTTCAAGCCTAGTCCAGGAAATGTCTTGGTCGTCTTCGATCGTAACCGTTTGTATTGGAAATCAGAATTTGATCACGACTTCATAAATAGAACAGAAATTGGTGTGTACAAGGTCATCGTGTTCAAGACATTTTTGGAAGACACCCCCTCCCCTCCCACAGATAAGCCTTTTCACATGCACGGGCTAGCCCATGAACAACGCAAACGAAAAGTGAAAGCCAGTTTGTGCTTCTAAATGTGACTGTTATCAACGTAAGAAAATCAAGGGCCAGAAGGATTTTCCTCTAGACATTTCCGATGAGTAGAAGACTTGGAGCACTAGTGATAGCAAGAACAAATGACGACACAATCGTAAAGTTTTCGAAAGAAATGACATTTGACGTGTAGAAGTCACTCGGTTGCCAGTTGGGAAGAAACAGTGCTTCGCTGAGATCAGACTTAATCGAAGAACACAACTGGCCATTCGTCCCGAGGAAGATGGACCGGAGAGCAAGTGTACCAAACCGCACAGAAATGTTAGGAAACAGGAATGATTGGTTGCTTGCCTACGTGTTTACTTAGGTGCACAAGAAATTGCGCGAACAGTCATGCGGTGGGCTGAGCATGTACGACTGTGAACGGATTATATTTTGTGGGCTTCTCTCTTTTTCTGTCGCTCTGTATGTATACATTTAATGTGTATGAAAAACACAAGGAAACATTCCATGGTAGTTTTCACTCCCACTGATCTCTCGTTATCATTGCGTCTGTTTTTGCCTTTTTGAAAAAAATGTCTCACGTCACAAGAAAATACACCACACATTGAAACAGATCTTCGAGGGAAAACCCCACAGCTTATTAGTGTATAGCTCTGTAAAAGACAATAGGTATGCATAAAATATTCCCTTTTTCGAGGGAAAATGTATGTAAACCCTGACCAGGCAGCCTGTTCATATTCACCGCTAGATGCACTTACCTTTCTCCAATGTTTTTAATTTCGTTAGCAAAACGGCAGCTGCCAGGCATCTCCCGATCGGAGCCATTTAGGTGAGTTTTTTCCCGACCACAACCAGACATGCACACCATTCCCAAACAACTACAAATAACACGTTATCTCCTATTTCAGCATGCTACTACCAACACTGGAATAGTGAAATTAATGCTACCACCATAATAGTATTACTAACATTGCCAGACTACTACAGTCACCAGAATACTAATACTGCTTCTGCTACTAAAACTACTACTACCACTACTGCCACTAATGCTATTACTACTACTACCACTACTACCACTGCTACTATTAACACTACCATTACTATTAATATCACTAATACTACCAACACTGATACAAATACTACCACTACGGCGATTTTTGCTGTTGAAATGTTGAAGATGTGTTGGCTGAAAATTTCGTTGAACGGAGACCACGCATTTGAACAAAGCCAAAATCATTCAATCATTATAAAACCAACCGAATGAGGACTGATTAGAATTGGACTAGATATTTTTTGTGTAAATGTAGAATTTATTAAGATTGAATGATTTTGGGATTGTCTCAATACATGGGCTCCAACTAGCGAACTGTCCAGGCAACACGTCATCTGGATTGACACATTAGGTACCGTGACAATGTTGCATTTCAAATGACCGGAGTCGTGTGACTCATGGTTAGTACGACTTTTCCTGGAGAATTCATAGGACTTGACTTAGCTGTCGGGAATCCAGTCAGACGTGAATAAGTTGGCGTCCCTTCGAGCGCTTCTCAAAGACAGGGTGCAAATCGTGCTGAGCCCAGCCCGAAAGAGGTGAAGTAGGCAGTCGCCAATAATGCTCCGGTCATAAGTATCGACACTCCGACTGACCTTGAGGATTTTGTATTGCAACCAAGACTGCTGGTGCGGACCCGCTGGTGAAAGTCACCACGCTGTTTTTGCTCTTTAGTCGTGCGTTGCTGACGCCGGATTAGGCATCATGGGCTGAATTGTTGAAAAAGCGATTTGTGGACAATCTGTGGGAACCCCCGAGAGATACTTCGCATTGTTGGATGTTTCATGGATGTGTTCCGGCTCGCGAATTGATTTCGTGAATTGGTCAGTCTTGACGTGTCTCTTGTAACTGTGACCTCGAATAAGACTCAGGACTTGGGAATATCAGAGCCAAAGAATAAAACACTGGTTGATGGAGCAATGGAAGCAATCGATTACAAAATGGTCTTGTGAAGGGTTACCTGTGGTAACCGAAACGTCAACTAACTGCCATCTTTTCTGGTAACGCAGTTACCGAACAATAAAAAAACTTATCTATAACGTATCACATGGAGCGTCGTTTTTTCGATACACTCCCAACGGATCTAGGATCTGATACATCAGTTGATAATCTATGTTCGGCTGATAAAGGTTGTGGAAAGAGCAGGCTGTTAGCAGCCATATTAGTGTTCTATTAACGTGAGTGTAGGATCCTTGTGAAGCACTTACTGAGTCTTTGCGCTGATAGAGTTTTCTAATTTTTACTGTTTCAGATCGGATACAATCAACCCCTTTTTGAAAAAAAATTTATCCTCGCATGCTGCAGTAGCGTGTCATTTGATTCACCTCTGAGTTTCTTATATCCTAGTCAACCACAGTCGAAATGTTGTGTTCTAGTCCAAACTGATTAGCTCGAAACCGTTACTCTCCGTTAAAATAAGATAATATGAGTTGTTATGATTTTCTCAATCCGTTTCTAGCAATTCCTGAATTGTAAATGTATGACTTTTGTAACTGAACGGCTGTCCAGTGAATGAGTAACTCGCTGAGCACGAACCAGAAACCCAAGATCGAATAAGGCGAGTTGGTAATCTACGTGCACTTCAAGGAACAACCATTACAATTACAAACAGCATACCTCAATTTGTGGAGCAATCCAGCCACAAGGGTCCGGGAAAAGACATCAAATCGTCCGAAGGGTCTGGCGAGGAATGTAAGCCAAGCGATACGGGATCGAGTCAGCGGAATAGGGTGAAATTCACCTTTGATAGCAAAAACAATCGACCAGTCAGAGAGAGTCGGGAGCGTACATGAGACGGATGGACGGAGATATGTTCATGAAACTAGTTCAGACGAGGACCAACTTGATTGCACGCACGCTTGACCTAGACCCTCAAGCAGATGTGGCGTGATTTTTAGCATGGGAAGAAAGTACAAAGGTAACTCGGGCGGAGCAGGTGGGGAAGCCGACAGGGAACGAAGGCAAAAGTGACACACAATGTCGGGTACACATGCCACACCAAAACTCGAAGGTCGTAGTTCCCCAAATTGATGGCAATGAAGAAACGGTCCACTCCTAAAGGTACACTCATAGGAAAGTGGTAGGTAAAAGGAGGCAAGTTAACCGGGTTCAACTTGTGAAAAGAAAGGGAAGAAGTGTGGGCCGAAATTAGCAATTGTAATCCGGGCTCAAATCAAAACCGGATGTGTATTGTTTTTCTTGTGTGTTTTCAGTTTTGACCTGGTCTATGGCCTGTTGTAGGGTGGAGGGACGGCCAGGGAAACTTAAGGGCACATACAAATTGTTTTTGAGCACATGGAGGGGGGTTGTGGAGGCGGATGCTGACGGCCTCAGCTGTGGCTAGTATGCGACACTTTGCCGGTCTTGATTGCCGACCCCGAACCTTATACAGCGCACTGAAGGCCTCAGCCACGTTTAATGCGTGATCAGGCTGGGGTCAAGTGTGAAACAACAGCGATAGTGAGTGACTGAACTGCTCCAGTGTTGCCTTTCTGTGTACCGACCGGCTGATTGAGCCGTCTTCACGGCGACTCAACCAAACCTCAAGGAAGGCGCTTGTGTTGTCTGACTCTGTTTCTATTGACGGGAACTCACTCACTGGTTTTGATCCCTTGATACTTTTTGAACAACTTTTGTCTTTTGCTAACAACCTGACTATTCACAACCGGTTGAACATAATCTTCGAACGATTGCTTTTCATACACAGACAAGTGATCCAGAACACGAGAAGATATCATAAATGTTCGCTCTAATTCCACAATACGTTTACACACGATGTCACGCTGATTAAGCTATTGAAGCCAAAGTGTCAGCCGGTCGGTACACAGAAAGGCAACGTGGAATGGACAATACATTCACTTCCACAGCTTTGTGCCTCTAATGATTAAGAATAATCTAATTCGATGCCTCACAAACAGGAAAAGAAGAGTATGTTCGGAGGACATCGTTGAAGAAGAACTGCAAAAGTGTGCGAACAATCTTCATTCAAAACGGCGAAAGGACCGGCTACTTTAGAAGATATTGCGAGTTAAAGTGGAAACCTCAAGGAAGTTTGGGGTGGAAAGAAAGCCGAAATACATATCTTTGCCATTCAAGGGTAATACGTTGGCAGAGATTGTGCAGAGAAGATTGTCAGGGGTAATCAGCAAAACTTTCTACACAGCTAAGCTCCGGGTTTTGTTCGAATCCCGGCCGGCAGTGCTTTTACGGTTAAAAGACAAAGTGCCTGATTCTGCAGGCTCATTTTGTGTTTATTCATTAACTTGTTCCTGTGGAACTTATATCGGCCGCACGACCAGGCGTTTGTCTGAACGCATCCGCGAACACCACCCTGTATGGTTGAACACTGGAGCATTTAAGTCACTCATTAGCGCTGTCGTTTCACACTTTGACCAGACTAATCACGCAATAAACGTGATTGAGGCCTTCAGTGCGCTGTATAAGGTTCGGGGTCGGCAATCAAGACCGGCAAAGTGTCGCATACTAGCCACAGCTGAGGCCGTCAGCATCCGCCTCCACAACCCCCCTCCATGTGCTCAAAAACAATTTGTATGTGCCCTTAAGTTTCCCTGGCCGTCCCTCCACCCTACAACAGGCCATAGACCAGGTCAAAACTGAAAACACACAAGAAAAACAATACACATCCGGTTTTGATTTGAGCCCGGATTAAAACTGCTATCTTCCCCCTTCCCTCCATTCCCCCCTTCGCCCCTTCCAACCCCCCCCCCCCCCCTCGCCCCCTCCACCCCCCCCCCCCCCCGTCGCCCCCACCCTTTCCCACTATTACTTTTTATCACTTCGCACTTATCTAATTGGTTCAACCCTTCGACTTGTCGTAATATATTGCAGTGTAATGGCATGATTGTGAATCACTGAAAACGAGCTTGTTCGCAAATTTTTGTTCTCCAAATGTGTTCATTTTGTATTTGCCGACGTCTCCTCCCTTATTTTAACAACGACTGGGGCAAATCACCCAATTTGTGCTTCACACACTCAACTGAAATGACTAGCCGTCCCGTCGTAAACTGTGAGCTAATTTTCCAGAGTGGATTTCGCTTTCTTTTCATTGGAAACATTTTACCCACACAACATATCACCAGCCGATTTTGTAGTAAATGTTCTTCTTCTTTCTATTCCAGTAACCGCGCGAATGAGCACACCCGGGTGCATAATTTTGGTGACCTCGGCAGGCATCATGTTACTTTCCGCAATACGAAGACTAGATAGGTTTGGATTTTACAAATGGACCACCATTGTTTAGTGTTCAAATATGTGCACCTCTGAACAGTTCGGATCACTGTATCTTGGAAATTTGTCCAACAGTGTTCGGCAAGACCAGTCGGTGCTCCACTTTAGGAAAACCATCCAGAAAGATGTGTCAGCAAACTGTTCACCCGACATTCTGGTCCGGTTAAGGGTTCGGTTACCTCAACCAACTTCGTCCTACTTTTAGACCCTAACCATTCTGTCTTCAGTGAAAGTTTCACTGATTACTTTAATTCTTGCTTTAGCCATTCGCGCCCATTTGGAACATTTTACGTTCAAAATGATGGATATTTTGCACCATTAGTTGGACGGACGCACAAGAAGATAGAGCAGGGTTACAGACATGGACAGAGAAAGCGTAGACAAAACCTCACAGCTTTGATCAAATCAGAGGTTCATTGCTTGAATAAGTTGTGTACAGAGACTATCTTAGGAAAGACCAGTTGTGGTATCATGCGAAAAGCCATAAAATACCTGTGTCAGTAGTCCAAGAACAAGGAAGAAGCCTTTGATGTTCGAAAACTCACTTCCAATTTCAGCTCAGTATTCAGTGCATGTCCTTGCCAGTCCACATCAAATAATCCTAGCAACCAACTATCGAAACCGCTATGGTCTTCTAACAGCCGTGCAAAGTGAGGATAAATAATGCTCCTGGCCCAGATAAGCTATCACCTATTGCATTCAGAGAGAGTGCTAATGCACTTTCGGTTCCAATGTCCTATCCCTTGAATGATTGTCTAACAAGCAAGATATCCGTGAAAATTAATGACCGCCCACGACCAAGCCAGTCGCCAATGAAATAAATGGGAAATATGCTCCATTACTTGCTCATTGGTTCTGCTCAAAACCCTCAAGATGCTTTTGTTACAGTGGACTAACTTGAGGTCTGTTGAAGAAGATACACACTGGTTTGCTTATCGGCCCTGAAGCTTCTGACCTGATACTGTAGCCTACCGAATCCACCAAACAGCTTCAGCCTTAGAAACAAAATGTAAGGTTGTCAGAGTGGCAATTTTGGATAAACAAAAATGCATTCGGCTACCTTCGTCGATAAGTGTTGCTCAGGAAGCTCTCCGTAATGAGTGTTGACCAAAATGTTTGTAAACTGACTTCAGACGACCTCACTGATAGAAGACAGTTCTCTTGTTTCAGTGACCAAAACTCCTTTTCTCTCCCAGCTGACTCTTGAGTGTTACAAGGCGCAGTTTTTCCTTCTTTTTTCTTTGTACCGGAAACAACTTCCAATCCCTTCGACATCCATGTGCTGCAAGTGCGCCGAAGATGTAGCGTCAGGTTTCGGACTACCGGCACCCGAAGGAACTTCACAAGTTCATATCACACTAAACGAAGTTGTGATTTGGTTCTCATCCAGCTCCCTTGTAGTGAAAGCTTTTAAATGCCAGGAAGTATCATTCTCCCAACTCGCTGGTGAACCACATGGAGCTCTCACCAACGGGTTTTCTCCCCTATCGGCAAACAGTGAGCCCATACCAATATTGTTGTGTCAGCACACAAACCCCTGGATCATTTCCGATCAGCGATGCCTCAATACTTCTATCCCAACAGGAAAGTAACCAAAAACAAAGTGCGTAAATTGCATTTCATTGTAACCAAAAATGAACACTTTATGTAGCGTGAAGAAAGGAATTCATGGACGTATATGATGTTATTGATTGCCCAACGTGATGAACAGATGTGATTGTAAAGTGGGATCACAGTATATCATAAGTCTGGTAGACTGGCGGGTTAGCTTGAAGGGTAGGCAGCCGGTTGTCTGTCAGCGCTCGATGTGAACAGTGACATGTGATGGACTGACTGGTTCACGTGTACATGCGTCACGACGACACTGCCATGTCGGATATGCAAGCATTGTCATTGGTTAGTATTTACAAAGCACCCTCTCCGTGGGTTGAAAGAATGCGGACTGCAGCCTTGCTGATGACGTTTTCAGGAAGATTTCCAATTACCTGACAAAGATCACATACGATTAAACATCTTAGTGGTACACTATCCCACAATATTTCATAATCCACGCCTGTTCAACGGACTTTTTGTGAAGTTAGAGACCTGTCATCTTTTTTCCCCTTCTAAGATTACTTTCAGTCCCAAAAAATAATTTCTAAATTTGTGACTCCATACCTTCTCCCATACTGTTTATACTGCTCTCCAGTTATTTGCTCTGGCCTATTGGAGAGAATTTTAACCTCATGATAAGATTGCTAAAACGCGTCCCTAAATGCAGTGACATATCCAGAGATACTTTTTCTGATGCTATCACCAAAATACACTTAAATGTTTGTGGCCGGTTTACTTCCACAGTACTTTCAGACATGCATCATCCTCTACATAACGAGATTTCATAAGCTGTCTTCAATATTTGTGCGCTCGAAGTTCGTAATTCCATCTGCTCGCATTTCTGCAAATGACAATTCTGTTTAGCGGTAACATGCTCGTTTGCTTGTCGATCAAGCCAAAGTCACCACAAACTTACTTAAGTGAGAATCACTATAATATAAAATATTTCCCGACTCCGTATTTCTGTATCCACAGATAAGGTAACAATGCTGAAATTTAACCCAATCGGGTGTACTATGCCACTGCTATCCTGGCTTAGCAACCACGGACAAATAAATGTACGAACCTCAGTTGTCCCAAATGTTTTCCATAACATCGTCTTCTGACTGAGTCTTTATTAACATACCAGATTAGCTGACTCCGTCCAATTCCATTAAAACCACAGCTGATAGCTAATTGGTTAATTCCATTCCATTTGGTTAGAACAACTCTTGGCCGCTGGTCGGTTTATTTCTTTTGGGTTCAGTAAAAACATCTGTTGGCAGTTGACTGACTGATTTCATTCCCTACAGTCACGAACAGACTGGGCTATCGATTCGCTTACTGGCTCCAGCTTTGCCGTACAGATTGGACAAAAGATGACGTCCTGTCTCTCAACGGAACTAGGCCTCCTATCGATGCGACATCCGATTTCTTCACAAAGGATCTACGATCGCCTAAAGGCAAACAAAGACGGCTCAGAGAAAAATAAATTTTAAACCTAGTCGAGAGACACACTTGGACAGTATTACTTCATGACGCGTCCCGGTGGGGCGGCTCCATGTCTGTCTTGACTTTAAATCTCACAAGTCTACTACGTACGTTGTTAGTAACTACTCTGGTGCTCGGATTACAAGTAGATTGGAACGACGTGAGTAAGTGTACTTTCGAAAACGTCTGATCGTCCTGGGTATTTCAGTGGCTTCTTCCACTTCTTACTTGTACTCCATTTGTTTGCAAAAAGGTAAACACAGCCTGACCTTAGCCTTTGAGCAATCAGGCAAGGACGTAACCAAGTTAGTAATTCAGCGGAATTTTATGTGGTTTCACCACCAAGCAAGTGCGGTCAGTGGATGCATAGCAAGATCGATCTGTCAATCCAGCACTGGCCAAAGCATGGTTAACTAGCAACGCTAAGAAGCCGTTTGTTTGGGTATGGCAGGAATATTAGTCCTCTGTGTAGTATGCGGGATTGTTCAAATCGGGCACAACAATCACCAGTCTTGCTTCCAAATTAGTCTTTAATGACTTCATATCAGTCGTCTGTCGTAATGCCATAGCTACATACATCAAAGTTGCAGGGATCATCACGACCTGATTGGGCCATCAACCCGTTTCGATGGCCTGAGATTTGCCGTTGACTTTCGGCGGATAATGATGTGTCGTCAGCTAACAAAACTAGGCCATCTATCGATGCGTCAGCCAATACCCTTGCAACTGATGACCAGAAAGTGGCGAGGCGGCTGCTGTTGTCCCCTTAATTGGCTGGTTTCTGCGTTCGATGACGATGGATGACGTTGAAGGTTGCAAAACTATTCACACTACCTTGCTTCGGAGCCGAAAATTCTGTAGTACCAACACCATGTCCAAAACCCCTAGTTACGAGATCTTAATCTGAAATGACGATGGTTTTAGCGTGCATTCGGCTATAAAAGAGCAATCGCAGAGCGTAAACCGTTCATCTGAGTGTACAACATACGGGTAGTTTTCTGAAGAGTACCTGGATCATTGTCACAGGACAATGAGCGAGACGGGGAGTTAAGACATCGATGGGTGACATGGGATGTCACTGGGTCCAGCGGGGGATTCCGTCGATGAATTGCTGAGTCGAGAAACCGGTGACACGAATGGATGATGTGGGGACGTTCCCACTGAGCGCATTTAAATAGTGATTTGTGGAATTAGAAGAATAATATTCCGTTATTCCGGTTCATGTTTTCGGCCAATTTCTTCAAAAGAGTAGCCGAATCCAACACGGAGGGCATCTGTTGCATTGGTGGCGGCAGTTTGTCTACCCAAATATCATGAAAGACAATAGCATCTATATTACAACCTTTCAGAAGGGGACCCATATGCCACATAGGTTGTGAAGGTATTTTGTGGCCAAGTTTAATAGAAGTAGATATTTCACGCAGTATCTTGCTGGTAGATTTACCAGCACGTAGGATAACGGTTACCTTGAGTTCAGCGTAGGTACACTCCACAGGGATAGGATTTTGGTAGCCCGATGAAGATAGGAAACGAAAATCATGTATGCTAACCAATGCTAGCACATAAAAATACTGTATAATAGCGGTACCTTAGTACGAGGGTATGTGGTAACTCGTGGTCGATAATCTGCTATGTCCCGTCATCAACCAGCGTGTCAGTGCCTGTCCAGAATCCAGATCAAGGCTTGAGCCAGTGGATGCCCGAAAGACAAGGTAGTGGACTGGTGAGACTGGAACGGATTCCCGTCAAGCGGTAACTGATCGTGTGACCAATCAACCAATCAGAGGACAGGATACCTGATACAAGGATGAATCAGTTGGTTCGTGTTGCACCGACTGGTGTCAGTGACTGTTTCTTCCCTTACAAACAACGTGTTTTGTGTTAATAAACTGAGATGATTTGTAGGCGGAATAGACTCCTCACTAACGTTATGGGGACGGTTTGAAACCCACAGTTCGTCCGCCATGTCCAGCAAGCTGGTATCAAGCCGAGCAGATGCGGTTAATCCTCAGGATTAGTAGATTGCAGGTTTCAGTTAGGCAACCATACTTCTTTCCAACGGGAATGCAAGAACTTTATTGCGGTTTCTTACATAGATGTAGATACGCTAAAAACTGGTTTTTATGGCTGTATGAGTTTGGTTTTAATGCCACAGGCAGCCAGGGGTGAAAGACCAGCGATAACCGCTTGAGGGAGCGTTGAAAATGTTTTTTTCAATTTGATAAAACGAAAAATCTGAATGTACAATTCAGTGAGAAGAATACGAGAGAAAGTGCGAAATTCACAAGGTGCCGCAGGGTGAAAGAGGTCTTCAACGGCTACGGATAAATCAAAAGGGAGTGGGTGAATCACACCGGATAAACGGGTACGTTCACTGGTAATTCAACTTGGAGTACATACAGCCTCAACCTGCCGAAACCAATCTCTTGGGTCATGAGGAGCAAAACCCGGCAGTTCAGTAATGATGGAATGGGTATGAAGGGAGTCACTGTCTCTATTATTACCGGGTATAATACGAGAATGATGTGTATAATAAATAATTCCCGGACTCACCAATTTCGTGGTGTAATGTGTATTCTTTATAAGCCCAATCGACCAAGTCAAGGAATGACACAGGAAGTCGATTTGGCCAGCACTCTTTATTATGGAGACTAGGCAACAGTCGAGTGCCTCTGGTACGAACATATATATTGAAAAATGCTAGAAGTAGACTGCAGCAAGTTATTGGTGATTTTTAATTCAAGTCAAGTCAAATCAGGTAATTGTCTTACGCACCCTCATTTGTGTGAATATTCAGTCTTCACATAACCATGTAAGCGTGCTCAAAAAACGGAAATTATACACGACAAAGTAAAATGCAACACCGGATTCGTGGGTGGGAAGCCTCGCTGCCATACCAAATTTTAAGTTAGTTCTGAGATTGCAAAACCTGGATCGTGCAAATACCTAGCCAGGTTGGGAATAGTAGAACTGCTGTAAGCCCTAGTGCGTGTGTAACGATGTTCGAATTGAGAACGGGTGGAAGAAGGAAATGTGCATTTCGCTAGGTCTTTGTGAAGAGGATGAGCAGAGTCAATGAGAATCTTTGTAAACAGCTTTTGGCCAGCTTTGCTATGTTGGAATATGACAAAGTGACCAAAACGCCTTCGGGGTGTACCACTGGCAGATGATAAAATCCTAAGGGATCTAGCAATGAACTTGAAATTGTGATACAACTACTATCATTCTACTCACACAAGCCCACTTCCATACGTCAGGCTGCAATCTACTTGCAACGAACACTTTAGCCATGTTCTAGAAGACAGCCTTTATATTATTTGTGATGACCACTGGCCTTCGATCTATGCACTAATTTTGAAAGGTGATCGTTGCATATGGCAGTTCCTAAATAACATCCGTTACACTCAAGGGTCCCCAAACCGTTAAAAATGGGACACCATTGATATCGGTTTGGGCAACATATCTTCAATCGCAATTACTTTTTTCGGATCTAGTTTGACATCTTTGCTTGTGAGAATGTGGCCATGGAACTTGACTACTGTTTGACAAAATATCAGCTTGTCGTGTTCCAGATTACCTCCATCACGGAAGCAGCGCTGCAGCAAAGAATCGAACCCTCTTTTCTGTTCCCCGATATTTTTGGCAAAAAATTAGAATATTATCTGCTACGCAGAACAATCCAAGTAAGTTGTTTACTAATTGGCGAATCCTCTTTTGGAGTACTTTGCTCGATACCTTCAGACTGACAGGTGACCGCCTCCAACAGTAGAGGTCATACAGTTTTTCAAAATTGGTCAAATAATTTGAGGCCTCATCCAACTCTAAATACTAAAACGCTGAATCCGGGTTAACTCAAATAACGCAACGCGCGCTTGTTAATTCAGTAAGGATGTAGTCGAAAACCAGTAACGAAAAGTCCTCTCGGCTGAATGCTTTGTTAATGGTTTTGGACCAACACAAATGCGAAGTGCCCGGATGCTTTCGTCACGATCACAATTTGACTCGCCCAATTTGCCGGCTCCTAAACTTTAACCGGGACGTCTTTCCATTTTGGGGATGTCCAACCTTCAAGTCGTTCCTTAACTGAGTATGGAATAAGCTTTTTGGGTTATGCCACAGGTTTTGTTCATGTACCTGTACATGTAATATCGCGATTTTAGCAAGCTTTCCCAATTTCTCATCGGAAGCGGAGGCATATTTTCCTAAGTAATATTCGACATTATCCAATATATGGGTAATTAATGAGCCATTTTGGTATGACACTAAACCCAAATTTTCGATGGGATCACATCCGAGGATGGGAAGCTAGCCGTGGTCCACCACAACAAAGTTCATGTGCGATAACTGGCCATTCTTGGGAACCACGACTTTCAGCATTGCCCCATCCCTTGGATGAACCTCTTCACCGTTCCACATAATCAGTCTCTTATGTGTTGGTTCCCATGCAATACGAGGCAGAGCTTTCGTAGGCTTGATATTCACCGAAGCCCCTGTGTCCAACTGGAAATCCACCTCTTCTGCTTTCACCAACACTTTGGCGAAAACACCTTTTCGCTTAGTCGGCATTTGCACCCCATTCACTCGATCTGTGCTTTGATGATTTTTTTCTCTGTTCACAGTTTTCTTGAGGAAACTTTCTGACGCGAAAAGAATGAGCTCCCTGCAGTTATCACAGGTTTTTATCCTGGACAGTACAGTTGTCTCTTCCCGCGAAGTGTAGTCTGCCACAAAACTGACACTCCATTTTTGGTTCCGTGTGTGTCTCTGTTATTCTGAATATGCCACGTGATTCAGATGCATTCTATGTCTCTTTGCTTTTTTCGGCTGCTTATTCGACTTGAAAGATGTCGAAGAACTATTGGAGTTATAATCACGGAACTTTCAACAATCTTTTATTCACCAGCATATCCAACATACCCGGACAATTGGTTTGACGTCAAAATATGCGGAATCAATAACCAAACTGTTTGGAAAAATGTGTTCGAGTAGAAATGAAAAATGATATTCCTTGTAAAATACTACCATTCTGGATCATTCTCTAGTCAAACAATTCTGTTAAATCTGCTGGGTGCATATTTCACAAACATTCTTCAACCACTGACTTCATTCTAAGATTACTGTTATTTCAGAAGCATCATTACACTAGTCACTCAGCTAGTTTATTGTCATGATGTACCGACTATTTCGGGGATGTATCTGAAAAACTAGATTGGCCTACAAGCCGTCCAGATTCCTTATTAAAAAAGCTCGCGTTCTCCAAGTTACTTTGTTCTCGCCCTTTTTCCAATGTCCAGGTTAGCAACCTCAAGAAACGTTCTTCTGAAACTGTAATTGATCATGCTGATGTCGTAACTATTTGTCACACTACGTCAACCGACGAGGAATTTATTATTCTATCATCAAAACATTGCTAGCTATTCGGAACTGAACAATCTTCAACTCAACCGTTTCGAACTTCCTGAAAGCATCTTCAGCCTCTTCTAACCATCTTTCCTAAATGACCAGTAAAATAAGAGCATTATCCTACTACACGGAGTTGAATCCATTAGGTACTTCGGAGTGACGGTAAGTACTGATATTCTCATGTCAATTTTGTGCGCGAATTATGTTGACTTACTTTTCATCTTCCATGGCTTAGCCAATTTCGCATGACAGCCATGGACACACACTGTCTGTCGTGGCACAGATAGCAGTATAGCTATGCGGATGCGGAACTGTTATTTGTTGTCATCATGATTACCAATTTTCTTATTCTTTCTTCTGGTATCTTTATTTAAATGCCTATACAATTAGGGGGCATTGATAACACCAAAATTATTACGAGGAAGAAACAAAGTCAGTTTCGTATAGTTCGCTAAGAAGGACAGGAAAAATTGATTATGAAGTTAATGCAGAATTAAATAAAAGTACGCGGCTGATTTATCAGAACACTCGGTGGAGAACAAGATTGTTCTCGGTGTTTCACAACTGGCCTAATAGTGTACTATTGAATTAGCAAAGAAATTCACAAAATCTTCAAGCCTCACCACGGTAGGAACATCTCAGCACATTTATCTATCCCCCTGGAGGACGATAGTGGCAGAAAAAAGGCATTGCACAATTGTATACTTGACTATCCGTTCGCGAGTACACTCCATTCAGTCTGTCCCTAATCCGGGGCGGCTATCTGCTTTCTGGCTACTGAGAATTGTATCAGTAGTAAAACTGAAATTCGATGCATTTGGACCGTCATCGGACTTATCCTTATTTGACAGACTGTACATGTTCCGATCCATCCCGGTTTCTGCCTTGGAACCGTCTCGTTTTATTAGTGTTGAACACAAGGAATATATAGGATGTTCATCTGTGTATCCAGTCGTTGAACAGTTTTTTTGGTTTTGACTGATATGAGCAACCAAACCTCGAGACTTAAACACCTTTGATGGAATTCACCTCACATTCTGTCGACGCACACCATTGACCAGTTATATTGTCGCTCGAGATTTCGTTGCCCCAAGCTTTGAGCTCGGTACAGGGCAGGCGTAGAAGCGCAGTCTGTCATCAAGACTAAGCCAGTTATCGAACAATTCATCAGACCACACTCTCACTGCATATGCTACTGAATACGATGTATAAAATTCCGAAACCCTCAGCCAATGTATTCGACAAGTACGATCGGAGCATAAAGTAATTATTCTTATCAGATTTTCATAGTTCTTCACCGTGAAGAGTAATAATCTGGAGGAATATTGCTATTTTCACTTCCATTTCACGGGACAAATGGCGTAAATTAGTTTCGCTGCCCTATCATGTGGTGTTCCTGTTATCTTAAATCCTTTCGAGTTTTACTTGTGGCTCTTTGGGAGTACGTTCCTGAGAACTCCTCACAGAGACGCTTCCTGAGGGAGCCGAAAATGTTCACTTACTTAGTAGCTATCCCGACTCCGGAGGCATGCTTCCCATTACAAACAAAGGTAATGGTATTATCCAAAACATCGACCTTCAACTATCCAACAGTCTCAGGCGTTTCCCTGGGTTCATTAACTACTATTATCGTTTTACTACATCTGCTCGTTGATCATGCATCCACTTAGAAAACTGCTCAGAAAAAGTGAATTCAGTCAGTATGGCACTTGAGTCATTTCTTCAGCTTCATGGCTCGCACATTTGAAAGCCGACGCCCGAAATAACCTCGCGTGTGTCGTTCTACGGAGTCGTTGATCAATGACCTTTCCGTTTTTTCTTTACATCTATCGCACGGATCACAAAGACTTTGTTCCTGTACCAGATTTCTATCGTTGTTGACCGCTCAACAAATAACATAGACTGATGAGGAGTTGTATTTGAAATATTTCATGATGCTGCCCATTTGAGATTAAACACGTTCATACGACAATTAAATGCCAACTAGCCAGCAGTTTGTTCCATAAATATCAGCATCAGCTTGAGGATTTCATCACCTCTAATGTCCCTAAAGAAGAACTGTGGAATTTACTCCAAACTACATTGTCTTCAAATGAAATAGACGTCAAGGAAGACGTCCGAACTAGTCCCGTGTAGATTGTTTCCAAATAACTGTGAAATTGCCTTGTGAACTTTTTGTTCTCAAAAACAATTTCCCCTTTACGTTTGTTGGTTAGTTATAGTCATCTATGTAGCACATCTCCCGCCATCTTAAATCTTACAATGCACTACGAAATTTCCCAACCGATATCGCCCGTACAAAGTTATTTTATTCACCCTCTTGATCTCCTATGTTCGATCAATCCAAACAGTCCATATTCTCAACGATCGCCGTAACAGGTCACCTATTCAAGGCCATAGTGGATTGTATTTCGCTTTTCAAGCGTAGCTACTGTATTCTAAGTAGTGTTTTTGTAATTTTGGTTGATGATACTTGAAGTGTTGGTTTGCGTTTACAGCCACGGTGGAACTAGGCGTGCGAGCTGAACCACAGCCACCAGCTTCTACGAGTTATGTGAAAGTGCTAAAAAAATTCTACTTTTACTGGTAAGCAACATACGCGAAACTTTCCCGAATATTTTCAACTCGCAGAATGCATTTACCAAACAATTTACAGAAATCAACACATCTTATTCTGAACTTGCAGAAAGTACCTGTTCATTGGTTCATACTTGTGTACCTTTCGCCCATTTAGTTTGGAAATAAATCCAGTTAAATTAAACACATATGGTGCTGTGGAATGCGAAAGGGATAACAAAATTGCAGTTAAGTAGATCAATAAGATCGACATTCCAGCAGCTCTTATTGCTTTCAACGAAACCATTTTGGAAATGATAGAATTCGTTCGGTTCACCGTACAAGAAATACTATTGGCTGATCGTTGGCGATAGACACATGATACCAACAGTGTGTGGAACAGTGCAGCAGTCTGGAATCTTAAGAACAGCAACTGACCAACTGGTTCGTGATTTACTCTAAACCGTTTGATTCAACTGTTCAGTCGTGTTGTGACGCTAATTCATGTAGCATGGACTTTCGTTCGTCGTTCATTGCAACCACATTCGTTTTGCGCTCACACGTTCGATGTCTGTCTGTATTACGCTCTGCTTTGGCCTTCTCTACCAATCACAAGTAGTTAGCTCCGCGTGTGACTGATATCGATCAACCTTTTTCGTCCGATCGACACATGCTTACGGTTGCGTGTGCTGTACGCTGATCCGGAACACAAGTTCTGCTGTGCATACGTATTTTCGTTCTGTTTACTGAGTCTTGGACACAACAAGTCGTATAGGATGAAAGGAAGTCACGGAGTGTTCTGTGAACATGGCTCTAATTTGTTTGATGTGCCATTGTGGTCAAAAGCTAAAGTAGAATCAATTGAATGAACATGAGTAAACTAGCTTCCTCGTAGTAACCAGTTATCGATCGTAGGAATTCGTGAACTAATAATCTCACCGTGACAACATGTGTGCTAATGCGTAAACAGTCCATTTTTTCAATTAGCAGTTTCCCACTGATAAATTGGCGTTCATGAGAACATTAAGTGGGCTGATGTCAATCTATTATTACTTCCGCACAATTTGGTGCACGCAACTAACCGTGGGGCCCTTAGAGGCTTAGCAACAGGATTGCTCTTGATAAAAATCTAAGTGAATGGGGTAAAAACAACTTGACTGTTATGAGTCAGCCAAAACCACGACAAAATCTATTGTCACCCTTAAATGTACTTTCGGTCATTGTCCTTGCTCGGTTGGCGAGAGGTAATTGCAGCACCTTTACTTCTGGTGCCGCAATTGCATGCATTTTGTGAGTAGAAATAAATATCGTCTGTTCTGGTAATCAAATCGAATGCAATCCTCTGATACACAAGTCGATAATACCTGTGACACTGTGCATATGTAGAAAACGGTCCGGATGTGCAAGGTGCAAGGTGCAAGGCGCTCCCAGGGTGTGCTCGGTGGTCTAACGATATAGTGCGGTGGCAGCTGGGCTGTGGCGGGGAAAATTTCAGTGAAATTTTCTTATTATGTAAACATACAGTCATTGGACAACAGAGTCAGAAATATAAATGTAGAGTGCACATGCACTGTACATCATAAAAACGTGGATCGGAACTGCGTCAGCCTATTAGAAACGGAGAACTAGGGCATAATTGCTCGATATCCATGATACACGTGGACGCTACTCATCTGTAGAATAAGTGAGAATGTCATCAGAATACAAATTACGGAAAACTAATTATCAACACCTTTACTACCTTGTTTCAGCAAACTCAGTGAAGGATTTTTGGGGTACTGAAAAGGCTTTGATGCGTTTAAGTTAGTTGCATCTTTATTCCTGTGCTTTCGACCCTCATTGCAGGTACTTTAAGAAGTAGTGAATGCTCAGACTACCGAATGAGGAAGATGACTGCTGCTCTGAGCTGGCTGAATCGTCGAAACAGTCTAAGATGCACCACGGTCTGGAAGTTTGCCCACCGTATGACCTTGTTATGCCAGTTTTAGCAATCAGAATGAGAGAGTACATACGTTCGTTACTCAGTATAGCTCTGGTCTTACTCTGTTTTTATTCAACCCTAGTTATCTAGTTTTATCAAGACTAAATATTCTAGTTAAGGTGGATTCTAAATGAAAATCGGCAGGTGCGACGTGTTCAGTAATTTCAATTCATTTGGAAGTGATGCTTTACGGGCAGCTACAATCTGTCAGATCCGTAGAATGTGTGGCAACGCCCATTGGAGAGGGCATCGGTTCCGAGGAAAGAAGAGAGACCGCAGCCCTTGTTCGTGCATGAATTACCACAATTTGGACGAAATTACGTAACAGAACTGAACTAAGCTACCGTTCTTTGATGCTCATTTACTTGATTATAGAAAGAAAGTCAATTCAAAGCATCTTCACAAGGTAATATTTCAGAAACCGGCCAACTTTCATGTGTTAAAATGTACAGCGTCGGTACTAGATACGTCACCGAAAATACAACGAATACTGTCAACTCGTGTTCTGAAACCAGTGTTTTCCCCTTGTATGTGATTATATTACCACAGAAGGGGTTTTATGATATATGACCGCATCAACATTCTGATCGATGGCAGAATCTTCCTAGTTTAATAGTTTTATAACGGTACTGATTCATGATCACCCCAATGCAGACAGTTTAGATTCTCCATGTTCTTAAAAGAGAGCCGATTTCTTGGAAAAACCTTTTTGCACCTGAAGGTACCCAAAAGGAACCAAAGAATAGCAGTACTATTTGATTCTCACTAACAGTGAGTCCCACCTAATAACTTCTGGTTTTCTTTAGACTGATTCCACAGCTTATTACTTTTCTGAAGATGTCAATACAGTTTTCTGCAACCCTCGAGTGATTGACAAAGAAGGTTCGCCATATGTATATATGGACGGATGACAGTGAGACGTTATTTCAACTCATGAAACAGCAAAAACATTATTTGAGTGATCTGTGACACCAAGATTTATGCTAGCAAGTGGCAGGAACAAATTCAGAAGTATGACTTGAAGCGCTTCTAGCCAATAGTACCGTGAATTTCGGCTGCCCAAAAGTTTCGATTTTAATCCACATTCCCAGCCTTACACGGTATGCTCTAAATGGTATAAAGGAAAAAATTCATCTAATTTGCCTTGGTCACATTCATCTGTTAAAAATCAGACAACAATTTATGGACTGTTATTGTCTCGCTCTGAGGTCACAGTGCTAAGCATTGTTAAAATATTCAACTGTACATATTTTCCTCCAAATCTTTTCGAACATGTAAGAAGGTTTCCCTTGGTTTGCATCACACGCTTCTCACTAATTCAGAGCAAAAATCGGTGTTCAGATCGGTTATCAGCGATGTGCTGAACGGTGGCAATGCAAGACGAAGCATTTCAAATATGTGTGAATAGTTTTCTAAAATAGTCACTATTCCATGGAGCACAAAATGCATTCGGTGATCACGCGAGGTAGAATGAGCAATGTCACTCAACTCATATCATGGAGCTCATAGCAATAAAATGCTAACAATGGTCATTGGAGTTATTATGAAGTAATAACTACATCTGGTACAGTTTCTGAACAACACAATGAACAGCAAATAGGTAACCGAGGTAGAAACAGATGCAACTGCATTGCTTGTATGAACTGAAGGAGGCCGAATCGTACTGAGCAGACACAGAAATACACAGAATTGTGACTTTCCGCACTTCATTCATTTTCACGTTAGAATGAAGATCAGTCTATTACTATTCCTTGTACAATAAAAGAGGTTTAGAACAATATACATCCTTGGATGATTTCTGAAGACATAGTTTCTGTAAGTGCACCGTCATCCGACGTGAACTCACAATCATTCGTGTCAGAAAAGAACGAATTGGTCTGGAATTTAAGGCCTGAGAATGATGTTATAATAATAAAGTTCTGAAGAACCACTTCTTTTGATGATGACTCGCATCACAGTCAGCATTGTTGACTAGAAATCTGTATGATGCATGTGAATGATTAATACGTTGGACACTGGATGATACATTAAGGACTGAACATACCTCTTATTCACTGAGTGTTTCAGTTCATTGTTGAACGGATTCAGATTTACAACTAACCGTCGTGCTCGCGGACACGTTTACAAACATTGAAGCAAACGTGGACACTTTCGGGTTAGAATTCCGTGGGCATGAAGAACAAGCAACAGTCTCAAGGTTCCAAGTACGTAAAGCAAGCGGATTCGTTTTCCAAAGGGGCGCGAACTGTGTAGAACAGATATGGAAACTTTCCGGGTAGTCTGATTGGCTACCGCCATGGCAAACATACGTTTTGGGTCAACAACTTCTGTGCACACTGCTTGCCGAAAACAAGTGCACAAAATGTGAGCATCGTAGTTCGTGAACGTGGCCGGGATTGGTCGTTTGATGATGGACACTATCTACAGAATCTTTGACTCATTCTGTCATTTAAATCGATTATTTGCCACCTCAGACTTAATTCGTGGTGACTACTGATTTATTGATTTAAATGAGAAGCCAACTCAGTGCATATCATTTGGCTAGCAGTCACAATTAATTATTTTCCATCTAAGCAACCAAATTTTCCTTTCACCATCTATACCAGTCCTAACGTAATCACACTTTGTTCAAAACTAATCTCAGATCATTTGCTTTGCTGACTGTTGCGCGGGAGTAGACCCTGGGTGCGGCGGAGGATATGCACTAGTGATGAGCTCTAACAAGAGTGAAACTCGAGTTTGGTGACTTCAAGTTCAGGGTTGGTCGGATGAACTGAGGTTTGTACGTAAAACGTGAAGTGCAAAGGACTGTCAACCAAGCAAATTATCATCAATTCCACAAACTACTCGCGGGGTAATTTCGATATATATATATATATATATATATATATATATATATATATATATAGTGAGATGAACGGATTTATTATGTTCTTTGTGCTCTGATTTCACTCATCAAAATTCGGTCTTATTTCGCAAGATCAGCGTCGAGATCGTTCTCCGTAGAGCTTATATTATTAAAGAAAATCATTTTGGGTTAGAACAGTAGGATGATAGCCACCCAGAAGAACACATTAGACAAAAGTTGTCCTGAAGTGAAATCTATGAAACTACGCACACATATCTCTGCATGTGTCATTGTATTAACTAGTGAAATCAATGTGGTTGTCAGTATTCGAACATTTTGATTGTATCCAATGTGCACGTGACCCTTGTTCCTACCAGTCACTTATCCACCCACCTGCTTTTTATCCTTCAGTTTGGCTTCAGCAACACGGCATTGATAAATCTATGCAGATATGATCCCTGTAAGAAAGATTTTAATTAGCGACGCATTGTGCAATTGCTAATCTGATATCAAACCACCGATTCGGTGGCTCAGCATGTTGCACCAACAACAGTGAAATATGTGCTGTTAGTTGCACATTCTCTTGCATCGTTGATTGACACTTGGATCTCCACAAAACCTCATCACTTCGTTTTACCAGGTCCAGTAACAGAGATCTCAACGGAGCGAGCACGTCCTTGTAAAATAATAATCACACCGTCGGATCGTCACTAGTATGGATTTCCAATCATCCCTGATACAACCAAATTCCAGGGAAATTTTCTATGAACGGAAATAAACGAACCAAAGCCCACGCATATGCAATAATGTTCCCGTGAAGCATGCTCTCAACGTCATCCACCTTACTGCTTCTCTCCTATGTGCCATACTTTGAAATTACCGCATTTGATCTGAATGGGGTTCACTGTGTTATGTTTGACTAAGAGGTGAAATCACCACCCATATTTCCCCTCTCTTTTCCGTTGCGGAATAAAGCTGTGATGCATTATCCGTGGAGTGAATTCACACCAAATACTGAATTAGCAATATCCTTCAGCTAAATCTCATACGGGAGTGCACAGACACCAGGCATCATTTACTTCGAGAAAATGTGGCCCAATACCCACAAGACCTCTACTTATCACAGTATTAGAAACAGGATTGGTAAAATGAAAACTTGATAACCAACCTTCAGTGTTTCATCTACGGATAACACAGCCCATCTTTAAATATCATTCTAAAGTAAGATAATATTCTGTTCCCGCCCATTAGCTCTAGTGAGAAGACTCTTCTCACGACAGACTATCTCAGTTTACTGGCCTGGAACTTGTCCTCTATATAAGATGCTTGGTGATCACAACCAAAATTTGCAATAAAGCTCACTAGTACACTGATAGTCCCAAGCGGCCCATCTACTAGTTTGCCTGATTGCACCCGGATTAGGCGATTCGGCTTTCATGGGTGAGACAAATTTTATTCGCTGATTGGTTCATTGCTCCACTTTGCTTGTCCCAATCTTGATCTTGATTGCACGCTGTCTACCTACTGCCCAAGTGCAGTTTACGGGGGAGGCTGGACGGATACTGCTAGAGTGTTCAGCCACAAAACAAGAGAACAACTAGGGTTCACAATCAAAGCTATCGGTTCTAACAAGAACCTGTCTACAAGGCAGTGGAATGGCTAAGTGGAAGCCCGTTTGCTTGGTTCAATAATTCTTCCACTGATTTAGCCGACTGAGTCGCAGTTTAGATCGACCCCCAATCTGGAGGATCAGAAGAGTGGACTTTGTCTAGCCTCTACTCATTAACCTTTCAGGCGTGAAGGCCTCTCCGGCTTAAGGAAGCCATCCTGTATAGCTCTTTGGGTTATAGATACACGCAAGCCACCATACCATGTCAAGGTGCGGTCTCGTCGTAATGGCAACTAATCTAGGCCGTGTGTAAGCGACATATCGGTCAGTAACCTCACATATACATATGAATCTTTATTTAGTTCATATGTGGAGATGGGATCAGTAAAAGCATTCTACTGCTTCGAAATTTACATTAAAGATGTAAGCAATATGTATAGTTTCGTCATAATAATGTTTAGGGCGGGATCAGTGCAGATTCGTTTTTGAGCGGTAAGCAAGTGAGCCATCATCGTGTGGCGGCAATTCCTGCGACAACTAAATTATGGCTTAGGAATAAGATTAGATTTCGCAGAATAAAAACCTTTGATGCACTTACAGGTGACGAACGCGTCAGACTACAGACAAAAACAAAACAGAAGAATAACGACACTTTTAGATGAACGACGTGTGTTATCATTTCTGACGGTCGAAACAGATTTAATGATGAGTCGGGCCAATTCTCTCATGATGATGGGTAATTTCAAACTTTGTTGTACTATTTGTAATCACACCATCGAAACCTATGACAAACAAATGTAACACATTTGCCCGAATCTATTTCAAATTCAGATGAGCAGGGTGAAATATCATGAGTTTTTATGAACCTATCCAGCTCCCATCGTCTTATAGACAGTCGTAATAAGTTTGTTCATGTAAACTGATGCGTAGATTGGTACAGAAGAGAAGAAAAAAGAACAGAACAGAACAGAACAGAACTGAATAGAACAGAAAAGAACAGAAATACTGAACAACGGTTTTGAGTCCCAGACGAAAGTTGGTAAACATGGACCAATGATAATTCCTGACATGTCCGATGAAGCAACACAAGAAAGACCTGACACATCAATCGCTTTAGCCGCATCAGCAATCATTCGATACCGATTCAAAGAAGGCACTTGTGAAAACAATCCACTCGAAGGATAATGTTCGATGACATTGTGGGATACTTTCAACTGAAAGGCACGGGTTATGAAGGAATGCACTCGCTCATTACAGGAGGCAATTCGTCATAGAAATTCTTACTTTTGGCGGAGGAAAGCAGACCACAAGGATATATTTGAATACATTATAAACTCGAATATACCGAGACGGGGCTACTTGCTTTAGTTATTCGTACTAATTGAACCTGTTAGCTAAATGACAACAGTATCAATGGGCCATTGAAAACAGTTGGTTTTCTGACGGTTCTGTGGTTATAGTGTCCTAATTAGAGGCATGCATTTGATCTGAGAATAAACAGTAAGAATTTGAGGAAATCGTGCAGGCCTCACTAATCAGCCTCATATGTCACATCTTATGTGATGCTACACTTTTCGAAACTGTTGCAATCCAGAATTATTTGACCTTGAGAACAAACAGCATGCACACGACTAGGCTCCAATGAAAACCACCCGAATATGCTCGGAAACGCATCAGCCACCCACCCCGCATCCTTCATCAGAACAACCCAAAAATTACCGAACTCATCTGGATATAAGTATTTTTTATGCAGTAAACATGAATAATAAGGTTTAGAGTGGACATGACCAAGCTTCGTTGAAAAATCCACAACAGTGCTGGGAAATAAAAAGACGAAATTTGTGTAGTGATCAAACTTCACAGTGGCATAAGCTGACACTGTGGAACTTCGAGCTCAATCTGTTTGGCAAAATCGGTGTGAAATCAAACCAAAATATTGGTCACCTCGCTAAAACCTCAGATGATTATGGGGACTATTTTTTGTAAACTGGCCTTTTCCTGCTAGTATTTGGTAGCACTATGTCTCCACAGAGAAGCGGATCCGAGCGGATTTCATCCACCGATGTTGGTTTTGCTATTTCAGAGCTTTTGCCTAATAATAGCACAAACAGTTATCTCAAGTGTATTTCACCAATGGAATAGTCAGTTACTCATCAAAATGCTTTCCCGACACCCCTATTCAATGATCGAGTTGAAGTCTTGCTTTACCAGTCTAACTCACACCAGATTTTGTCCAACACCAATCAACCCCGTAACAAAATGGACACTTACACAACTAGATAAACAATACAATTCTGGTAGACTTTATACCAAAGCCGGATACAACGCTGGAATGATTCACAGCGCATATGCGAGACCGAAAATTATCATTCTTCCAACGCGGTCCGATGTGCAGAAGAGTACGTCATCCCGAGAACTACTCTGATGCTGATGGAGTATTGAAAATTGAACCGCGTTAGTTTTGGATTCAGCAGCCAATCACGTCTCTGCAAACAAAACCGCTCGACTCGCTGGTACACCAGTTGTTTTTATCTTGACGGGGAATTCCGACACAATGTTCGGTGCTGGTCGAGTTGTTGAGAGCATTTGATTTCCACCTCGGAGGTCCGATGTTTGAATCTCCACCATCGCCGGTTACTTTGGTGGCAGACAGTGATCCACTGTCTTCTGACTCATTACCACACCTGTCCTATTGGAACCTTGGAAGGTTTTCCCTTCCAAGTTTCAGAGTGTGGTTGCCGATTATCTTTGATAGTGCAGCGGGCATCTGTGGCTATGCAGTGTGCCACATCCACTGCACTCATACGCAAGCATGTTATAAAAGTCACTGAGTAAGGACAAAAGATATTCACATGGTTGTTTGCAGTGCGCACTTGCTCTCACTTTAATTACAAAATGTCCCATTTTCAATAAAATTCACAAAACGCATTCATTGCACGAAGAGCCTGAATTTCAGACAATAGAACTCCGCTTTCCTTTTTTACAACCAAAGACGCCGGTTCGATTCGGCTTGCAGAGAGGGACTTTTGGATGCCAAAATAGTAAGTGTATTTTCCATCACCAATACAAATCTTGTTCACCCAGCAATCATTCAGCTCTCATTTGACAAAGAGTATTCACATCACCAACAAAGCGCCACTCTATTGTATGAATATCAAGTTGGAACAGCATTGTTGTCGGTTGCCTGAAGAAAAGGTAACCAGCTCTGGTCTCCTGCCCCTGTTCCATTTAATAAACCTTAGAGGTAGACAGAAAAACCCCACTTTTGATCTTAGGCAAATACGTCCGTGTAACACAGAATTCATGATTCCCTCGCAATCCTTGGTGCGCTGCAGTTAGGAGCAGAACCCCTTAAGCTTGAGCTTAATTCTTGAAAATAAAATTACAAACCTTTCATTTTTGCCATTTCCTCAAACAGAAAACTTTGTGCAACTCATCTGATGCATTTATGATTCTATCAAAAGGTTCACATTATTGTTCACCGATTGTGTCTGATGTGCACAAGCAGATCACATCATTAGTTGTGGTATGAAAAACATCATCAGTTCTTCGAATTATTTCTTTGCTGCTATGATTAATGAGTTGACAGTTTTTTTTTAAAAAAAATACAGGGTCACGGAATCAATAATTAGATAGTATTTTTGTGAGAGTGCTGGCTGATAAATCGAGAGATGGCCTAATTCCTTTAACGGGCAACCAACCATTGTCTGCCCAAAATCGATGTCCCAATTAAGTTGTTACAAAACAGAACGAAATCATCCAACCAGCCGCCAACTGTTGCTCCCATCGAACTACATGGAATCAACTAATCAGCGACGAAGAGTTCTTTTAACCAAACGAAACAGAATCAATCAATCACTGACCAAAGGATGTTTTAGGCGAATGAAAAAAAATAAATCAATGAACTGCAAACTTGTTTCAACCGACCAGAACAAACTCAGCCAGTCGGGGACCGACCCTAATGAGCCAGTCAAAGAACCTGTTTATGGGAAGCCTTGTCGACCAACGCGCTTCGTATCATGGAGTTGACTGTGGTCACCTACAATTCTAATATAAACTACCCGTTTTGTATACTAAAAAGAGGCCATTCAAAAACTAAATAATCTTATCATTCAAATTTGTTGGACAGTTCAATACAGTTCCACTCATCAAACACTAGTTTCAGAACTGAATTAATAACATCCTTCTCAAGTGAAATCATTCAGGTTAAATAACTTCAATAAATCTTCCACATATTTATTCATATCTATACGATATTGACCGCTTTATTGCTTCCACTCATGAATTTGGTCCTAACTCCACTGCATCTCCTTAGAAACTGTGCAATTGTACAGCTAGTCCTAAATAGTGCGGGGGTGGCAACGAGGAGGGGATGAATTCCCACGCGAGATACCAAGGAATAGTCGTGTATGAACATGGCCTTGATTTGGATCAAGATATTCATACCCCATATATCATTGGGAATGCTGTGCACATGATCAAGGCAGTTCCATGACCAACTGGGAAATACACTTTAGACACGATGCTTCAGTACGATTATGGTTCGGCAAGTACGTGTTCATTCCACTTAGGTTTCAGTTATTCGATCTTGAAAATGGAGCGATAAAATAAAATGGCAACTGGAACAGCAGACTTCAAAAAAGCCTCTCATCAGCAGCACTCAATGATGAAAACGGTATGGGAAATAACCGGTAAACGTCTCGTCGTCATGAGTGGAACAAGCTGGGAAACCGGTTCATCGGTGTGCATTCAGATCAGAAATGACACGAAGTCCTTTCCATTTCAACTAATGGGAATAGTAGTAAATATTCATAAACTTACTAGTACAGCATGGAGCGTATTTTATTCAATGGAATTTTGTGGCTGGTTACCATCTCCCTGTCCTAATCCAAATCCATTCTCTCAACTGATTTACCGTCTACTGAAGATGATTTCAATACTGTACTGGTAATAAACGGTAGCTCGTTCGATAAGAAAGCTGATCAAAATGTTCCTCACTTGAACGTGGTGAGGGTATTGGTAGACACGTCGTCTGTTTGCAGTTTGGTCCATTTGGTTGAGAGCATGACACCTCTTGTTCAGAATCGATGGTAAGAGTAAAGCCAGTCAAGTGGATCACTGCACGAATCAGCGGCGATCCGTTGTCTGGACCGACCGAAGCCAAATGAACCAATCCGGGTGCTACCGGGCAAACTAACTAGAAGTGCCGTTTAGGAATATCAGTGAACCAGTGAGCTTTGATGCAACGATTTAGTTATGATCCCCACACATCCTTTCTTGTATCAAATGAAGGAAATGATACTAGAAACAATATGCTCATTCCTTTCAAAAGAATGAGTTCTTTATTGTACTAAATTATTTGCCCAAAGCCGATCTTCATGTACAATCGTGGGTACACACTCACTGAAACAGACGCACACCTTGGGATAGATCGAGTGGGCCCAGTTTGAACGATGAGTTGCTAAAATTCACGCATTCTGTAAAAGCTGGTTCTTTTATTTGCCTATGTGCCATGCTTCCTGAAGATGATAATGAATAGTCAGTTGCTTCAGTGAATTGAGGCAAAAGAACAAGACTGGATTGAGTACATAAATTGGCAGAACGAATACCAGTATGGCTGTAATCTATCCAGTTAACGAGGATCACCATGGAAACTAAAATATCTCTGATTTAATCTATTGACTGTTAGTCAGCATTAGTTTAGAACATTGGAAGTGACAAATAGCGCAACCACAAGAGGAAAACCTAATTAATTCTGGTATGTGGACAACAGTTTCATCTGGATTGACAAAAACTCGCCTAGATGAGTTAGTGGAAAAGTTTATTCAGGCTCACGGTGCGCTCATTTCCACTTCTGAAGTGGAGTTAGAGATAAGTTTCATTTTCTGAATGTAAACCTCACGGAAAAGGAAGATGGGAAGCTCGTCGGCTTTATATATATCTCGAGAAACTATGGACAAGCCAGCACACACATTTTGTCAGTTTCATGCCTCTAAAACGCAAACGGAATCTAGTTCGATCCCTAGCTCCTCGCATACGACAGATCTGTTCTGAGCAAACAATGAGTGAGGAATTGGATTAAGTGAAACAAGCTTTACTAAACAATTGGTACCTGGAATGTTTCATTCACAAGAACACTTCAGAAGTACCCAAGTGACCATGGATAATCGCTGTCGAGAAGAAAGAATTCTACATGTATCTTCCCTTCAAAAGAAAATTGGTGAAATTGAGCTACTAATTCGGTGCCTTGGAGAAACCATCACTCGCTCATTTGCCGTCGCCACTCTACAACCCTATTTCACTAGTCCGTCAATGAATTTTGTGAATTTCGAAGACAAAAAGCTTGTTCTTTCCTCTTCGATGTCAGCCTATTTATTTGTTTGCTCATGTTCGTCAAACTATGTAGGCGAAACAGCACGGCAACTGTCTCAAAGACCCAAAGAACACAATCCGATTTGGCTGAGTAGAGGAACCATAAGACCGTGACTGCTGCAATCAAAGCACACCTTGCCAACATTGGGCGCCAAGGTGGCAAACGGAGCTTTGAAAACAATTTACAAAGTACACCTGTATCCGTTTGTCAAAATCATTTGGAAACGGTGGAGGCAGTGGCGATAAGGCTGGTATATCCATTGCGTTGTTTCACACAAGCAATTTGTCGAATCCCTTCATCTACCCTAGCTGCAATAGGAAACTGGAAGACGAAATTAAGGTGATCTTGACCGATTCTTTTCAGTCATGGCAGAAAGCAGTCAGATGCACTTCCTACGTCGCATTTTCCCAACCACAAACAAACCACCTCCCACCATTTCCCAAACCCCCAACATCTCCAACTTTGATTACCCAGTCTTATTTCGATTTTGTAGACATCATCCGATCCCTTGAGATAAACTATAACGAATTGGAAATCATTATTCAACAAATGGATCCTTGGGATCAAAACATGATAGAAATTTAATACGAACCATCTGTGACTATTCACTGGAATAAATGAACAGGGTTAAAACAAGTCACAATACTCCATGGGATATAGTGAACCAATATGTCAAAGCTGCGCTCATTTGTAACCAGATGGAAGAGTGGAGTACGGGTGAGTTGGCTGTAGCTGGTACCGTAATAGTTGGTGCTACACTTTCTTTTGTTGTCTCTGTCGTTGTTGTTGTTGTCTCCGGTAGTGTACGTTGGTCCATAGTTTCCTCTTCATAAGGACGTTCCCCTTCAAGGTTTCCCCTGCGAAAATGCAGTATGATAAAGCATAATTGGTAAGAAATTAAAAACCCATTCAATTTATTTTAATTTCCTCGAAATTCCAATAGTGAAAAGGGTTGTGGACACTTTCAATTATGGGCTTACTGTAGTTATACACAAGGCGATCCTGCCATACCTTTAGTACTCCGAGTTACCGTGTACTAACCAGATCTCGATAATGGCCTAGGAAATGGGCAACCAGCTCAAAGTTCCAACGGTCACCAAAAGATGAAGAGAAGTCGGTAGGATAGGTGAACTACAATGTGTGGCACAGTTTGTCAATCACGTCAGCCGGTTGGAATGAAACTGGACACAAAGTGAGCTAAGAAAGCTAGGTTCCCGCACTCTTCAAGCAGAGTAATGAAACGCGTTTTTTTCATCTGGCAAAAACCAATAATTTTGCGAGTGAGCAAACAAAAAACAGCCCTGTGTCATCAAAAAAACATAGGCGGTGCCTAGAGTTAAGTACTGACTAGTCGTGTTTATCTAAGCCAATTTTTATTAGTGAATATGCACATAAAATCCCAATCAGTCTCAAGTCCCTTCAAATCCACTTATGGGCCACAATTTGTCGACGACGGTTCCCATAAATTGGTATTAGCACTATCGGTATGAACTGATTCAGTCATATTGTTTCCTCTTTTATGTTTACTTTTATAGGACTCTCTCCTGCGAGGGGACAAGTTGGCTTCTTCGATATATCTGTTGGTAGCTGTCCACGTGTTCCTGTCTGCCGCATGATCTGCATACCATAAAATCCAGTCGACCCTCCAGTCGCGTACTCCGAAGACCCATATAAAACTCAGGTGCTCCATGTCTGCCTTAATAATGCTAACCCATGTCTTCAGGTGATCACCAAGGCGACAGTTCCAGTCTGAGCAATGCTATAGCGGTAGGCTTGTTGTGACACAAATGAAACACTCAGAGAGATTATCTTACGCCGGAATAGTACACATTTGAGGAAACAATGCTATGAATAAATACGTGACCTGCTCATGCAACGGACTCCGTGAGATGGAATATAAACCAATACGAAATCTTAGAGAGAAAATCCATTACGATGTACATACTCACTACTCACGAGAAACCAAACACAAAAAGAGAAGGATAATCTCGGAATACTTACAGGTTCCTCTACGTAAGTTCCTTTTCGGGTCGGCGAAAGACAGACGAGCCTCCTGATTTTGGCTATGTAGCGGAAGCACCAGTTTTGTGTTCGGCTGGAACAGCCGTATGTCTAGATAGGCATTCTTGCACACGCACGCACAAAGCGCACACCTGATCCCAAACCCATGCATTCATGGACACATGCCAGCAGTCTCACGCACGCGTAAATAATTGACTTCAGTCGTGCATCGTCCCGGATAGCACTGACCAATCAGATCATGCCACGCGTTGAACGACCTTGTGTGGCTTAATCCGATTCCACACGTGGCCTAAGCTTGCACTTGCATACAACGCTGACTCACGCATGTGCTTACTTGTTTGCGTTTTCACTTGAGTACTTGTACTTACGTTTACCGTTGCCAATGCATACACATTCATTCGTACGAGCGTGCCTCGTTCTGCTTACCGAATTCAGGAAGTAACACCAGTGGTCAAAGCTTTTCAGTCTTCTTCTATCTTCTACTGTCAACAACAAGATTTCACATGCGTAGGTAGCTTCTAGGCGGGCGGCATGTCGGTACACGAGCAGCTTTCTGTGGAGGCTTATTTCACTGTGAGATCACAATGTTATGCGAAACTATAGGAACTCTCTCCTTGAGCAGTCTGCACGCAATTTAACTTCATCACCGACCCGGTCATTTGACTGGATCGTAGAATCCTGTTATTTGAAGTTGTGCACCTGTTCGACAGTTTCGCCATTTACGCTGATAGAATGTGATTGGCCCTGCAAAAGTTGTGGAGAACTTCGTTTTTGAAGCGTTTATCTCTAGATCAGGTCCACAGCCACAGCTTCGCCTATAATGCGGTCGAGAACCGATTGCATAAACCAACGATCCTCTTCTGGAATGGTGATTTTGTCAGCGAATTTCAGATCTGCAACCCCAGAAATGTGGCTAAGTTGTAGCCCTCAAAATTTGCCGAGGGCTCGACGCATTATTTAATCTACATCATAACTAAACAAGACTGGTGATAGAAAGCACCCTGGGTGGACGCCGCAGTCAAATTGGAACTCTGTAGACTGTTCGCCGTATGTGCGGAGCGCACCTGTGTTGCCGAGTATTACGATTTTAACAATCTGGCGTACCTTTGGGGCATCCTGAGGCTTCGCAGTAGTTCCAGAGTGACTGTCTGTCAACGGAATCAAATGATGTCCGAAGATCAATGGAACACGCTCTGATTGGTTGCTCAAATTCAAAGCCATGTTTTAGAATTCAACTTAGCATGGAGGTCTGGTCAATACACCCTCTTCTTCGATGAAAGCCACGCTGATTGGGAAGTATTCGCGCCTCCTGAACAGCAGCAAAGCATTTTAACAGAATGGTAGCCTATAACCCAACCGCTAAATCAATGAGGCTGATATCCTTGTAGTTAGCTCAGATAGTCATGTCACCCTATTTGCTATGGGTAGTAGGATAGATGTTGTCTAATCTTTGAGAAAAACTACGGTATGCTGAATACGACAGAAGAATATACCTAGAGAGCCTAATAAATTGGCAAAGAGGATTTGGAGATCTCGGGTTGGAAGTTATTCATGTGGAAACCAACAAGTTTTGAATTTTCACAAATGGTAGAGCGGATGTTCAAATGTGCAGATGGACTCATCAAAATGTATACACAATGTGAAATGACTTACGCTGGACCGTAGTTGCACACTATTATTATAGTCAATGAAACATCCGGAATGTTTTCGCAGTTTTGGTAGCCACATCCTATCGCTTCCGATTTGGCCCAAACGATCTGTGCGGTTGCAGTGACAGAAAGAATGTGTTGAGGTAGAGATTCCGGAAATCCTTGAGTTGATACATTTTATTATGTTAGTTTTAACGTGTAGCGTTTTACTACTAAAAGATTATTTGTATTAGTTTATGTCAACCGAGGTGAACTCAGTGTGATCAGAGAATTTGTCTGATTTTTCCGAATTTGCACAACTCAACGACTGTCCGTTTCCAAATCTCTTCGTGATACAAAAGTATTGCTTTTGTTCCTGTGATCCGTGGTAATTGAAAGGGATAAGGTTCCAGTCCCCCGCACAATCTGAAGTAATAAATGTTTATGGAACAACTGTTGCTGTATACCTGCGCGTGAGTACAGCGGAAGGGACATGTCCCATGGCCTAAATGACACAGTATGCCATTCGAGAGAATTTGTGGTAAGAAAGAATTTGAGAGTCACTCAAGGATTGTCCCAATGGGTTACGGTGATGTGGTGTCGAACCGGAAGGTTGTAGATTGCTATCTAACACGGCACTGACTGGAGGTGTCAGGGCTGGGACCTCCTACATCAGAGGCGGTGGTGGTGGTTTAAACGGCTCCACACCACTTGATATCATTACAACACTCGTCGAGTGATCATTAGGGGAGCAAGTTAGACTAATGGTGTAGGGCCCAAGAAAAATCTGAGCTTATCGAAAAGTCAGAATTACAAAACATCAGTGTTGATCGATGAATCTATGCAGGCAAAAATCACTCCATTCTGGGACCACTGACGTGGATGATGTACAAAATATTCAGTCGGTTGGTCTGGAGGACTTGGCAGTTGGGATTGTGATGGGACATTTTTTGAAAAACGGAAAACCATTCTATCAGTCTCCATTAGGTTAGCATTGTTAGCTGAATAATAATAAAAGCCATAAGGGATGCAAAATCTCCACCATATAACGAGAGATACGTTTTCCATAAGGGACGATTGGTATTTCTGCTTTGTTAATCGGAGTTCAAATAATGCTGATATATAGATGCGGTCTGTGATGGGTATACCTCTCTATGTTCACAAAATAGTGTCTGATGACGGAATCTGTAAAGATTTATTCAGATTAGACAGAAAAACTAAACTTGCCATTTTAAGAAACGCCTCTACACTGGTTCAGTCAGGATCCCATGCTGTTCACATGGATTTTCTCTCTTGCGTTTCCCAAACAGTTCCTTTGTTTCTCGTATGCTTAGACCTCAAATATCCACGCAGATTACCGCACTCTCGCCTTCAAGCTCGCGTGATAATTTGTGTGTCCAGTCCCACTGCACAAAGCATGTTTCAGTCTTGTTTCTACGACAATGTTGACTGGATAAATATTTGTGGCCCTAATCTGTATCTGTGCTCGGTCCATTTGTTGGCCTTATCTGATCCTACCGCTCATCAATGAACCCCGGTTCCTAACACATACTACCCGTCACGTAATCTTTTATTTCAGTTGTATCCCTCTGTTCAATGACCCACTGGTTACCACGACGACACCGTCGTTGCTGCGGTTTCCGCCCCCTCACTCCTCATTCACACGTCAGATCTCACCCTAACCACTCAGCTATTTCCACATACCTATCTGTGTTACTTGACTGAGCCCCACCGCTTGGGCGCACTTATCTCCCTCTCTCTCTCTCTCACTGACATTTGGCCTTTCTGCTTGGCCCATGCCATTTTCTCGTGCCCATGTTATTGCGATTGTCTTTCACCACGCTCTTTCGTGTGTTCCCTCATATAGTTGCCTATTTGCTGGACGTTGATTAGTAGGACGCTTCTCATAAATAATGAATCCCTTGAGGTACCTCACTCTCATTGTTTGATAACTTTGTAATGCGGTACATGTGGTAAGATCAGCCTGTGTTCTTTAACGTGGAACGCAATGTTCGTTCATCTGAGAGTCAGTAAATAACGGGACAATATTCCTGTGAAGAATCCACTGACATATGTGAAGGAAGCATTTATCACAACTGAATATCGGTGCAGAACCACAAAATGAAATTTGATCCTCGGTCGTGTTGAAGCATGTCCATCTTTTACCTCTCGGGAATTCATCAATGGAGTCCTGTTCATTGTTTTCCGAGATATGTTGTTTTTGATCTAATCAAATGACAAAATGCTGATGCTCGGGAACATAACGTAGATGACAGATATGCGGGCGAGTCAGCTCAACCGTGAATGAAAACGACTGAACGAAAGTTCTACGAACCGTGCTTAATACGACTGCTGGTCATGCTTTCCATCGTTTTCATGTTGAGGAAATTTGTGTTTCTTTTCAAGGGATGGGATCTCGTTTATAAATTTGTTTGACTAGGGTTGTAGAGAATAATGCAAAGACCCAATACCAAAGATCACCCCTGAGTTCTTGTGAAACAAATGTAAGAATGTAGATGCGTGAAATGATACGATAATCACCAATAATCGTACCTGAGTGTATGCGTCACATTTGGTGTCCTCTTTGCAGGTGTTTACAGAAAAATTATAGTTCATACTTTCGTTGGTCCGTACTTCGAATGCACTGAGGAACGAGGAGAACAAATGGGGTTGGGAAGAGATGACTTGGTTGTTCAGTTCTTGCTCAGCACAATTTTCAAAACCGTCTTTATTCATCCTCGAAATGTTTGTTCAGAGTGCAAAGTAACAATCGTGTCTGGACTTACTGTCCAAAGGAAACACTTCGAAAAATATTCTGGCCGAAATGTCCATTCTTTCTGGTATACCGATAGTCGAGTTCTTCTGTACGAATTTCGCACTCGTTCGCCCATGCCTGGGCTTGCACAGCCAATTCGGAATCATAAACCTGAAAGTAGAATGACTTCTGTAATTTACAGATACGAGTGATATAGTAGGGTTACTCAACTTCCCAGCCCAATAAGTCTTGAATTTCATATCCAATAACTCTATTTGTACATTCTTGTAAGCACTAGTTTGAATGTGATTAGGTCGTTCACAGTCTCATCAATAATTCCGGTTTGGCTACAAACCAGTCGAATTTCAGTCTTTACTGCTGAGACACATTCAAGTACCCTAATTTCAGTTGGACACCATAGATTGGAAATAGTGATACAAAGTTTCATCGACCGGGGGATAAATGACGTCACGGATGTGATCAGTCTTCCAGATGAATGAACAAGTACGTCCATATAACCATACCGTATTTGTGACTAATGATGCTTGTGCATTTACTGTTCTCTTTGATTGAAATAATTGCGAACTGCATTGAATATAAAAGTCAAATGACTCTTTATTCGGCAACTTCAGACATCTTATGCGAGTGCTTCCTGCAAGGAAATGGGCCAGCTTTGTGCTTATCTTGAATCATACCTGCCCATGAACACTGCGTTTAGAGAAACTGTTCGTGAGGATCCTTCGGAGTCGGGTTCTCAGAGTTGTCCGTAGCGTAATTCGGTTTTTTGTTCGAGGTAGCAAATCTTGTCTGTGCACAACAAGGTGTGACCTCTCGAGCAACAGGAAGTTTGCGTATTGGAAGCCGGTGGCAGAGCTTGTCGTTCACTTGCCTTTTGCATGGTAGTCTGTCAGTCGAGGATGCCGAATACTCTCCAGTGAATCTTAGATAATTAGGTGACAAGAAGCAATGACCCTATTTAGTGGCGGGTAACATCATGTTGCTGGCTATGGCCCTATGTAGCTGTCATGTGGCGAATTCGCTAACAGGCAAAATATTTGCTATCGACATTGCTTTGCATTTGCCTGGTCACTCACCGTCGACCTGTGTGACATGGGTGATCCAGAAGGAGCACCTTGTGGTCCAGTTGGCATAGCCCTCGGTGTCTTCGTGGCTCACGAATCCGAGCACCACAGTAAGGTATCGTTAGAGAATGAAACCGACATACACCCACAATGGGAAAATCAGCCAAATAGAACGTTATTTGTTCTATCTAGACAATTCTGTCCGTGGATTTCTAACAAACAGCATTGACTGTTAGGTGGATATTATGCGACTTTTTTCGATCTTTGCCTTTATTTCATTACCACTCTTGCCACAGAAGCTTCATTCATTTGGTCGCCCGCATAGTTTACTGAAATGGATTACATACCATATTTGGGGGCATATTCAAACTTTTGGATTTACTGGCTAGTCATCCGGATTCCCAATCAATAACCTCAACTTTGTTCAAGTTGCTGTTTATTTGTAATTTCTTTAGACCATTTATGTTAGAGAACTTCTCCTAGATCTCTTGGGATTGTAACTGGGTATACTGATGTCCAAATATTTTTATCAATCGAAAGGAACTTTAATAACCATTTTGTCACTCACAATACTACTAGTGTTTCTGAACGGTGTTCTGAATGTATATCCAGTCTGTCTTACTTAGATTTCCAGAAGGATCTTTCTACTCTGCGGACCATTCAACTACCCAGAGTTGAATCAATGGAGTTCCCAGGAGTGAAGTAAAACATTGATCGTCTCATGTTGTCAGTTGTGTGCTAAAATTGCGGCACAAACTCTTTCAAATTCCAAAGCTAAATCAGTTTTATAGTAAAGTTAGATTTGCTTATTTAATTTTCACGCTGTCTAAACAATCTAACTCAACTGCTCATCCATGAATAGGTTTCAAGTGGAACGGAAATTTATGATCACACTGTACAATCATGAGCCATTAGGCTACCGCCAGATTATTTGTCAGATAGCGAACCATTCACAAATCACCTCATTTAAAACTCTTCATTATTGCCTTCAACCGCAGGTGTTTTTCAAAACGTCATTCTGAATCTTCTCTTTTTCGTATGTATCTTTTTTTGTCCCTTCGATGTGATTATTTGCTTGTCTGACACCATCTTATCTAATTTCAAAAAATGATTTAGCTGATTCGTTCGACTAACCCAATGCTCATAACATAAGTGATTAAGCTTCTAAATAAAAGGACACTCTATTAAGTGCTTATGGCTAGCTGAAAATCACCGTTGCTAGAAAACGGTTGAGGTTGCTACAAATGTGGGAAAGATTTGATCTGGTAAAGGTCTGTGAGGTGTTTATGCGTCATTATCAATCAGAAATTGACTTGGTCAAATCACTTCAAATATGATTCCTATTTCAACAATAAATCACCCATGTTAACCCTCTCTTCTGTCACTTCAGATGACCGAATCTGCTGTTATTTATCTCGCCCGGTTTGAAAAGATCTTCGGATTCATCTTTCCCTACCGAATCAGGAGATTACTCAAAAAGGGAATCTCCCACTTTGTTCTGTTGTAACAAATCAGCATACGCAATAGATTTTATGATACTATCGACCTCGCGAACTCTTAGTGAACGGTTTGACTTGTTCGAGTTTGGTCTCACTCACCGGACAGTAGACTGGGTTTAGTCGTTTGACCCCGTTCTGTGTAACTGCTGGAGTTTGCACTTTCATCTTTCAACACTCATATTTCCTTTAACAACATCGCATATTGGTACCGAGTTCTCCTTTCTTGACTGGATCCGCTTCGATTCTGAGCATAACTCATCTAGATCAATTTGGAAGCCACTCTAATCAACAATAATCAACTTGGTTTCATGAAAATGCCCGTAGCGATGAGTATGGTTTCGGATTTGGAAGAATTCGAGATTCAGTCAGACGAAACCGCGAGGGAAAAGTAAGTTGCCCTATTTGTCCTGGTGTGTGCTTTCATGGAAACAGGCACCCTAACCATAGCACCATTGATTCTTCTAGGTACACCTTATTGATTGCTGATCTTAAGATGAAGCATTTCAAGGGGGAACTACGGCTGTAGGCCTCAAAGACAAACATCGGCACATACATCAGTTATGGGAGGCAAAAGGGAAGTTCATTGAGTTAAACCTTCCGAAGATATACCTAATTCTTCACATGTCGCTGATAACGACCCTCCCACCAGTACCATTCCATCTAACCGTTTCGAAAATAGCGATGCAATCACCCTTTCTGGCGAAAACCATTCAGCAATCAATAAAACAATTAGGCTAGTTATCAGTGCCAAGAATGGAACTCAAAATTCCTGACGGGATTTCCCACACATGAAGGTGCTTCCGCAATTCGTTGGAAAGAGGTTTTACGTAATTAATCCTTGTGTCCTCAAATTTTTGCAGTACATCATAGCACAAGACTGAAGTACCAAAATCAATAACGGTACATCTGTTGGCGATTGGATTTGTGTGACCTTGTTCACCATGATACATGTATCTGCTGTTCAGAAGTCCGACATTGGTTAAGCAACTAATATGATTTATTGCCAAATAAACGAGGGCATAATTCCCCAAGAGTTGTTTTCACCATCGATAATAAATGCTGATCCTACTAGCTACAATTCTGTTTGGTTTGGATGTAATGCGTGACCTGGACATCATCTATCTTGTTTTCGCTATTTTGAAGAAAGTTTTACTGGACACCGGAAAAGTGGAGGGGCGACAATGGGAAGCTCATCAAACACTTGTTCCTGTGAAAAACAGCTCATATTCTCTTTGTCAGTGAAAGCACGCTTTTGCATTACTCATGTGAAAATGGTGTTTCAACAAAATATATGTGCGGAACATGAGCTTATCCAAATTGGATAATAATTTTACCTACACTGTGATAGAAATGACTTGCAAAGATCGGCAGGTATATAATCAGGAGGAAGATTTGATAATAAATTCTCATATTTCACTGCGAACAAGAGTGGAGGAAAATACGTTGCTTTGGCACTCAATAGATCGAAAATCAGTGATTATACGGAAACCGAAGGTGGTTACATTTTGCAACCTCGAAACAACCTGACTTGCATCGTAAATAGTTCTGGTCATCGATTTACTTTGAACAACCTGTGTTGAGATTTTAAAGGCTGATGAATACGTCAGTTGTAAAATCATAATTTGCGAAGAAATTTATTTTAGTGACGTTGAGGTTGCAAAACGCACCACACTGTTTGATAAGGGCTGCTACGAACCACTATCAACTTTGTTATTGGAGGCTTATCAAAGATAACCTGAATAACGAAGAATTCATTGGGCTCAAAAATGTCCAGTGTTCCCTGTCTGTTAGACCAAGGTTACTTCACTGAAAACTGTCCTTCTTTGGAATAATCTTCTAGTCACGTCTCACATGAGGCTGTTCATCTCACAGTCATGGATGAATCCATCCATCTGTTATCAGTTCCTACAGTACTGAAACCACTGGAATTGTTTATGATCCAATGATCCGAATGTTTCTGATAACAGCCCTGATTTGAATGTGACGGACCATGATGTCTAGGTATTTTCAACAACAATTATCCTGGTGACTTGTAAGGCAGTTTGAGTATTTTGTTGAGTCAAAAACGGCCGATGGCGGCAGGAGATTACCTACTCTACTCGCTTCATGACTGTAAAGAGAAGTACTGCGAGGCGACAGAATAGTGCGCGACACTTCCACCAGTTGTCTCTAATCAAACGGGAATCCCTTAACTGGATTTGTGATTGACAACGTGGTACAGGGAGTAATCGTTTTACACTCTCCAAATGGACTTCTTGGGTTAGCTAATAGAATTCAGAATGGCGTGATTGACCTTAGTCGAGCAAACTACGAGTCAGACTTAAATCCCATAACGACATTGGAAATGATTATCAAGAAATAGTCGAGCACGATGCAGCAAAAATGGGCTGAGTTGGCCAATCGACTGACTTGCGAAGAAAGGAAAACGAGGTTTTTGGATCTTTTGGAATTTAGTTCATCTGGAGATAGAATCTCAAACAGCAAATTTGGTGAGTTAGGTAAGGAGACCCAGTGATCAGAAAAAGTAGTTCAAGCACCAATTCGGCACCTCAACCATTGAATGAACAGGCCTGCATTTAGTTATACACTAATGATTCAACACTACAGAATGATGAAAAAGACATTTCTAGTTGCATTTCGTTTGTGGGTCAAAATGGACTGAGTAATTGTGAGCTTTCTTTGACTGTGAACTGCCAATCACAGTGACAGTTCGTAAGATAAAAACTCCTATACTTTCAACGGATGGGGAAGGGGGAACCACAATTCAAGGGAATGCTGATCCGAGGGCTGATGCTCTCGACACACATACAGGGCTCACCACCAAAACCTGTTGCATTAAATCTCACAGTTTAGGAACGGCTCGTAAATGGAGTTCTCTCCTAATAAGCATGTTCGTACTAAGGCAAAGCGAGGTGGAATAGCACTGGGTACCAGGTACGTGGAAGGGGGCCAAAAGGATAGGTCAGAAAAAATGGAATTGTGGATAGAGGTTCGGATGCTACTTTGGTCCGCAGTAGTGTGCTGAGCACCACCGGCATAGAAAGACATGGCATACCTCATTAGTGGTTCATATGTATCGAGAGCAAACTTTCTTTGGGTTTCAAGTTCATTCTTTGATAGATTGGGATTTCTTCGGTATCGAAAGGGTTCTGGTGATTGCAGAGATGAAACCTTCGAGTAGAATAGAAATCTTCACTTTGATGGTCAGTCTTTGGTCACACTCAGGTTTTGCCACTTGAAAAATGGATAACAAAAATGTGCTGATATTAGTCTGCTGGGACGTGCCTGAAAGCCACTGTGTCCTTGAAGAAAATCCGTTCACCGCTCGAACAGCCGTCGGCTAGATGCTTCTCGGTCCTATCAGGCCTGGGAACGGTTAACGGACAACCATGTGGCTCATCGCGATAGAAGATGTGATTCTAGAATATCTTCAGGGATCACACTGCTCAGAGTTTTCGGACGACAATGCGATTCCATAACCCTGGAAGTACAATACTCTGAAAGGATTGTCTAACTACTAGGTTGGAATATCTAGGCAGAAACAGTTTCACAGACGCATTATCAGATAACGGGGCTTCTTCTTTGCATACTCTTATTGTTATAATTCAGTAGGCGTGCCCGTTAAATAGATTGTATCAGTACGAGTATTAGTTGCAATGGAATCATAATCCAACAAAAACGAGCAGGATTATAGTTCGCTTATTCAGAACTATGCTTTGGGATCATGTCAAATAATTGGAATACAATTAAACGGCTCATTTGCATCAACGAAAAAAGTCGACGATAATTCAGTTCTCATTCGGTTAGAGGATGCAGTCGCGTGGTTCGTGTACTTTGGTTCAGATCAATGTGTTTGGTCCGCATGAAGTCATCCTGCTCCTAGCCGCTTTTTGGTCCATGGTGTTATCCAAACAACTACATACCAAAGCATTGTGGAACAACAGTACTACTGCTCTTTCAGGACGACAGCGACAACCATGACATTGAACAGATGACAGGCAGTTTTGAGATATCGGTATTTGGGCATCGCACGATGTTGCCGAACCACTGTAAACGGCACCGTTGAAGGAATGCCGACATCTCTTCAACGTGAAAGCATCGTTCTCTTATCCTGTCGTCACTACGAGGATCATTTGTAGGCACTATTGAAACATGCTTCCAGCTTCTGGTGTCCTCGACTCCTAATGGCCTCGTTTCGCAACCGGGTGTCAATTTGTTGTGGATGATGGCTCGGAAGCCGCGGATTTTTGTTCAAAGACTGATCCCGTTTCACACTCAAGGTGACTTACATATCTAGGAAAATGATCTCTCAATGTTGTCAGTTCGCACCCCGACTTTGTCCTTGGTTTGGCCGTTTCGGAGGACCGTGGAGCCCAGGTATCTGAATGATTGCGTGTGCTCCATTTCCTTGCTCGTTGACGTACATTGGATGTGCGGGCTGTGAAGTACAAGTCGAAAAAATTTTAGTGTTTGATGTATCAGCTTCCAGTTCCATGGTTTTCACGAAAAAGAACTACATGATACAGAATTGGCTGTAGAATAGTCGGACAATTCCCCTAAGATAACTATATCAACCACAAATTCTTAGTCAGCTAAGAAAACGTCTGAGCTGAGCGCCTGTCGCATTATCCAGTCTATAGTGTATTTGAATAGGACTTGGGATAACGAGCAACCCTGTTGGACATCGGATTTGAGGGGGAACTCGATGGATTCTTTCCCAGTATGCCGTGTTTTGGCACACGTAGTTCAGTAGTAGAGTTTTACGAAGCCGAAAATTTTGCCGACATGCTATCTGCTTACCAAATTGTCCATAAAGCGTATTTGTCAACTTAATCAAGTGCTATGCGAAAATCAATGAGACAGGTTGATGTCAGTCGTTGAAACTTTTTGCAATGTTTTAGTACTCGACGCAGAGTGAAGGCCTTGTCCACGCATCCCCTACGGCAATGGAAGCTTCCTTCATTGGGACGAGTACATGAGTCCCTCACGGTTTGGAAGCGGCCCGGTAGAAGCACGGAGAATATCTTTGCAACCACTATGATCAGGCCGATTCTGCAGCAATTGTTGCACATCGTCCTGTCACAACTTTCAGAGAGAGAGAGAGAGAGAGAGAGAGAGAGAGAGAGAGAGAGAGAGTGAGTGAGAGATAGAGAAAGAAAGGAAGAGCAGAAATGACGTTCCTCATTCCGTGGAAGCCCTTCCTTTTCCTAAATTGAACAGAACAGCGTGTGGATGCGCTCTATCAGTGTCGGAAGAGAAGAATCATATAACTCCGGCCCGATCCCGTCTTCTCCCGGGACCTTTCGGGTTTAGATTGTGTATCACAGCAGCAATGTCCACTAGAGATGGAAGGCTGGTACTGATGTTGTATATCCAACTTTAGATTGTAGGGATTCTACCTGCCAAGTTTTCTGTGGGATGAATCAGTAGATTCCTAAAGTGCTCTATGCATCTGTGCGTCTTTTTCCGCTGTTCCGGGATCAGTAAACCAGAAGCGTCGTGAAGGAGTGCTTCTACTGGCTGTCGCTTTCCGGATGAATTTCAAATGAGACGGAAGAGTTTTGCGAAGTCATCACAATTAATCACTGTCTCCATATTGTCCTCGATTACAGATAAATGGTTATTTCGGTCATTTATTGTCGAGCGGGTGGCTTATCGTCGAACCTTCCAAAAGCCAGAGATCCCAATCAAGTGGACGTCTCTAGCGCTTTTGGATAGATCGATGGTCGTCCCTGATATCCAGTCTCTTGTGTTTGAATTGGACATTTAGATGCTTAGACAGATATTCTCGCATTCACAAGCACAGACATCTAAATATCTTGCAATCATGAACACACGCCCGCAGTCGTACATGCACGTACGCAGTTGACGTCATTTGTGCTCCGTCTCCGACGACACTGACCAATCAGATCGCATCAAGCGCTGAACGACCATGCGTGACTTAATTCGATTGCACAATTGACCTACGTTTTCACCGCCTTATGGCTTTTACTCACACACTTGTTTACATGTTTGCGTTTTCACGTGCTTGCTTGTACTTGCGCTTGCTGTACTTTGCCATTGAATGCATTTTCATCTCTTCGACCATGCCATCCTTCCACTTACCGAATTCGGGACAAAACACAGTCCTTCTCTCGTTATCGCATTGTGCCCACTTTGTCAACCTCAGGTTGCTCGACAAAGGATCTCAGCGGCTTTCATTGTTGTTCTACCGACGTTTCCCTTCCAACTGGGTGACTGACTGGATGGGCGGTGATAGCATCTGGTACTGCTCGTCGCTGTCAGTGACACTAAGCCAGCTACGTTAGTTCTTCTTGAGACAGGATTTGTTGCGATTAGCTAAGCTGACCTTGAGGCGTGCACGGGAAAATGTGTGATTAGTGCCATTCCTATTTCATGTCTCTGCAACTTTGTAGGACCGGAAGTTTGTGAGAATGCGCCCAGCACGCTGCATATAGACTGTCTGGTTCAATGAAGCAGACAACACGTGGTCGACAAGATCAGAGCCAGTTAGGCGATCAGTGGATCAGTCAGTGGTCAACATTCGACCAGAGCCGAATCATCCAATCCGGTTGCAACCAGATAAACCAACCAGACGGGCCGTTCAGGTCTACCAGTAAGCCAGTAAGTTTGTATTCATGATTTTGGTAATGACGAGTTCACATCTTAAATGAAAAATGTATTATGTACTAAGAAAACCGAAATGATTTTAAGGCTTAACTGGATTCTCAGTGGAGTTAGTGGGACGGCACAAAACAAGCAGTCTTCAATTGAGGAGGCCCAACCATATTGTACCACTACTTAGTCGATCTGGCGTGAAGTGTGACCGTCGTCTGAGTATCACATCATAAGTTATCGCCTGGGGTGTTGGAAACGAGTGTTAAAGACAGTTAGTCTGTTGTAGTCCACGAAACTGACTAGACGAGTACCATTGTCGCGTTACTGCCCATGGTCATATTTTCCTAGGATGTGTCTAATTGCTTAATTTAAAAGACCAGTGCGAGCGCTCCAGCTCCCTGCAATAAAGGGTATATCATAATTTGCGACCATATTGTCCACATCTTGCAACTCGTCGTAGAATTCATCTTTCTCTGTCTCTTCGGATGTTAACGTCGGGGCGTAGATTGCAACAAGTGATATATTCAGAGACGAGAAACGAAAACGAGCCACAGCAAATTGAGCGGATATCGGATTCAATGAAAGCCGCTCGTTGTTAGACCCACTACTGACAGCTATCATGACCACGTGATGACCGGAGTTTTCATTAATTCCACTGTGGTAGAAGTGGTAGTAGTCGGTTATTCCGGAAACCTTATTGCTCCGTATGCCAGAATTAGGAAGATGACATACAATATATATTTGGTGATGGTGTAACGTGCGTATCTTGATGGCCTGACTACGGATGTCAAGGAGCATCATCACGTTCCAGCAGGTAGTTTGAATGAAGTTGCCCAGGTTGAGGTCCCCAGCTAGTATATTTAATACCTCAATTGCTGGGAAAAAGCGAAAGCTTGGTTTCCCAGGGAAGCCGTAGCGTGAATATCATGTACTGTAGCGGCGATGTCCACGAAGCCTTCTTCCAGACTCAGTACGCCAAATTAACTTTATCGTCACAGCCTTTCCATGCTTTATCTCTGTCCTCTTGAATTACGGCGCATTAGGAGAGTGCTGTTTTTTAGCCTAGACATGTTTTCACTCTTCCGAACAGGGAATCTCTTCGTTGTCATGATAAGTAACTGTGCTGACTTTTCACAACAATACTTCTTTCTCTGCAGAATAGCTTCCTTGTGAAATGGCCTACCACAGGAGATGGCCCACTTCTCTTGTAAGGTTTATTTCAAAGCTAAGCTGGATTCACAACCGCAAGTAAAACCAGATTCACCTTAAACCAAATTATTTTATCTTCAAGTGCTCCCCAACAGATAACCATAATTTTATGACATGACACAATGCAACATAGAAATTTTGTCCTTTTTGTTGTCTATCCTAAACTGCTTCCGGTATGTACGAGTATTGTTCCCAATAGAATAATCTTATAAGGGTTGAAAGAACTATTTTTATATTTAATAATAAAAATGTAATAACTGATATGTTGCAGTGTGTTTGTTGGCACATTGTTCCATTGTAAGTATTAGGTACCTTTTTAATTCAGCCTAATCAGGCTACTCACATAAAAGTACCGTTAATCATTCAGTATTTCTGAGTGAGTCTGGGTGCCTCTCCTTGTTGTCCAGTGATCTCTCTTTCAACTTACAGAGAGGAACTTTAAAAAGATACACTTATGATCCAGGAATACTTGGGCTCAGACCTCAGTCCAACCTAATTCTTGGGCACATCAAGACTTATTCTAGACAGATCTATTCCATTTTGAATTCACGTGGAGCCCCCAATGACACCACTGCCCAGAAGCAGGTGATCAACTCGGTGTTTAATTGGACATGGTATTATGGCAAACATCTTACTCACCAAATCTGGCATTGTCTTGGCCTTTGGTTGTCCTTCCAATTGGCCATTCAAAACCTTCCTCCTAAATTCGTTGTGCAAATTCACCATTAGTTTGTTCATTTCTTCTTTTGTTGCATTTAATGCAAGCAGAGTGGGGAGAAGACAAAGCAGTCCAAATACCAAAACTTTCATTTTTTGCATGAAGCACTGCGCTGTTAAGCGATTGTGTACACACTTTGCAATGCGACTGACATAGACAAGTGTATTTATACTTCTCTTGAAAAGGTTATCATCCCCATCACTACCATCATCAACCTTACTTCAGTCTATCTTCTTCTAAATTGAGCTAGCTAGGATAGTTGAGGACTGGTTGGAGATGATGCATTCTCAATCTGAGCAACATAATCCATCACCAATTGCATTCCCACCTACTCAATTCATCTCGGGTGTGAACCAGTGAACATTGATGCAACAGGGACAATAATTCGGGCTATCACGGGGGGTGACAATCATACCAACATTCCATGGCTTTGCCTAATACAAGTTCAAAATGCCATTGTACGGGAACGAAATAGACTTTTGTTAGATCACAAGTTTGTACAAGTTACGGGTGCTGTATTTTTCCATTATGTTGTTGTTGCATTGAGTCTGTACACTACGACAATCTGCACCCCTAGCTCACACGGCAACTGAGTCCAAGTGGCACCACATCTACAACTACTTGGCAAACACAAAGTGGCACACAAACACACACCCCTGAAACTGGGAATACCGTGCAAGCACACTCCGAGGTATTTTGTTATTGCACTGGCTACTCTAGGCTGCACACCGCGGTTGTGTCACAGACTGACACGGGCTTCTACTGTGGATGTTTTTGTGAACCACTGTCTGGTGGCAAAATAGCATTCAAATTTTTTTCAACCCACAATGTAACATTTTGTTGTTCACGGAATAGTTTCAGACCGATGCACTTTTGTTCCATTCACGTGGCAAATCTTCTAACTGAAAGCAACTGTCTAATACGACAGTCAGTTATCAGTTTTCGCTAACTAACTCCACTCTTGTGGGGGACAAAATTCACAATGGAAAACTTTTCTTAGTACCACCATGATACGTCAACTACTAACTTGTGCAATCATCCGTAGGATAGTGAGATTTTGCTCAACAAGCCCCGGTAAAAACAGTGCATGGTGATAACCAATGAAGGGCTACTTGCCTTTTTGTGATACCAAACGGCATAAAAGATGTCTCATAAATATACACTTCTTGCTACACTCAACCGAATCCTATTTTGCTCTAAGTTTCTCAGTCCGAGTCACTCTTTTTTTGCTGTTCTCGTTTGTGGGATCAGCTTTGTCTGTTGTAAACTGTTCTGGAGATACTCACTTCTCCTTCTCATGCCTATGGCTCTGGACTTGTTGATGCGATGGACCTCACAGCTGTCAACTCCAACTGTCAGTCGGCGTATGGAACCAAGAAGGAAGTGTACAAGAAGAAGCCCAATATCCGCAAGCATTTGGTAAAATACTTCTGGAATGCGCTTATAGGTCAGTGCACGAACTTTGTTTCTTTTTAAGGGAGAAAAAACAAAAAGTGGCTGAGGCCTTCCATGCACTGTATAAGGTTCGGGGTAGGCAATGAAGACCGTCAATCTGTTGCATACCAGCCGCAGCTGAGGCCGTCAGCATCATCCTACACAACCCCCCCCCCCTATCTGTGTTCAAAAACAATTTATGTGTCCTTAAGCTGCCCTCCATCCGCCTCACAACAGGCCATAGACCTGATGAAAACTGCAAACACATGAGAAAAACAACACAAATCCGGTTTTCATTTAGGCCCAGTTTACACTTTCTTTTCCTCCCACCCCCCTTCATTATTAAGTTTCATCACTTTCCAGTTATCTAATTGGTTCAACCATTTGACTTGTCGTAATATATTGTGGTGTAATAGCATGGTTATGAATCACTGTAAACGAGCTTGTTCGCCAAACTGTGTTCTTCAAAAAACAAACCTTTTGAGCGGTAGTTCACGTGATTTTGAAATGTCTAGCTCACTTGATACAACTGCCTATCTTAGGAAAATATATCCTGTTCATCAAACGTTATCGCATTGCTAACTGACAGCTTCTATGTCATAAGCAACTGAGTGTCAGACAAATTCGAAACGAACATCAATTGGTTTTTCTTATCCATTGAAATACTACTGACACCTTTATTAGCCAGCGGGAATTAATTGAGGATTCTCCTCTCTGGATGCTCTTATTGATATGATGATACCCGCGGTTCGACACAAGATCAAATGCAAACTATTCTGGAACTTTAGGACAGAGATTTTCACTGTGGAATCTCACAACCTTTGATAAATGTTGCACTGAGGATTCCAACAATGGGAAAGTGTCGAAACTTCAGAGGTCGGATGGCAAAGCGCTTCCATGTAAAGACCCAGGCTCAGAGAACAACCCAATCAATTGGCTCATAAGAAGACATTCTGAGTAAGGGAAATTTGACACAAATCGCTTACTCTCTGAATTCTTCACAAGATCTTATCAGTCCCATACTTAAATTACAAGACCAAGAACAGTAGACAGCCAGCAGTTATTTTCAGTTATTTCTGACATCGATCTTACTGATCATCAAATAGGTGAATACAGAGTAGCTAACGAGACATTGTCTGGGTTATGAATGTGCAGTTCAACCATAGGATTATTCAAACAAACCTCTTTCTCATTTAGCATATTTTTCGCCAATGTGATATTTTCCTGCCTCATTCGTCTTGGTTTGCTTGCCAAGTTCGTCGGGTTGGTCACGCGCACTCTCATTTGTGGTAACACAAGTCGATATTTGTTACAGAACATTTATAAATTACGATGCTGAAAAATCATTCATCCGGTTAGCATGGTTGTGAATGGGTGTTATCAAATGATTCACCCACGGACAACTTTCCATTATACTCTTTGTCTTTCTATGGCCGGCCGGTTTTTTTCGTTCAGCTGCACGAAGCGTGATTAATTCCGATTTCCAATAAAATTGTGACGGAATAACTACGTGTTCTGTTGTCGCAGATTTTGCTTGATTTGTAATTTCGAAATAACAGCGAGACAGAATATCGAAGTGTATATTTGGAAGGTACTTTATGCTGTTTTGTATCAACTTT
>CANUEZ040000168.1:57500-160000 GCA_948099385.1 Fasciola hepatica
TCTTGAGACGTCTGGAATCATAAATGACCGACGACCGATCCACTAAATTCCTATTCCCTACCTCGTTCGCTATTCTAGTCACACCAAGCAATGGGGCACGGGAAGAATACTGCTTACCCAGACTGTCTTCTACGTTCGCCAGATTCGGAAAGTGGGTGTTTCTGTATTCCTCCGTTCCGCCAGATGAGTGCAATTGTCCGCTCGCGGCCAGTTGATGCTTCATATTCCTCGTCACGGGCATCGTATTTTCTTCAAAGTTCCCGGTTGAAGAACAGTTTGAGTACTGTTAATAAACCTCAGCTAGTTTGATTTGGTTTCTGAGGAGAGCGCGTCACTCCAACTCGGCCTAGACACCGAATAAAGTTGACTAAAGTTCAGAATCGGACGTACGTATCTAACAGTTGGGATATGGCGCAGTAGCATACCTGAGGTATATATGTCCGGATAATTCCATCCACTGTTGCTTCCTATTGGGAAAATCAAGAGTTGCACCTCTGAAACCTGTTACGATACCCCGCCTAGAGTTACAAGCGGCGGTGCTCTCGGTGAAACTCCTGCAACACATACGGAGGGAAGCAGACTTACATGTGGACAATGTCTGTCTCTGGACGGACTCAATGATCGTCTTACATTACATTCGCAATACTCAACTCAGATTCAAGACATTCGTGGCCAACCGCGTAGGGTTCGTACACGAACACACTACAGTTGACCAATGGAGGCACGTCCCTACCAGCGTGAACCCTGCGGACATGGCGTCCCGAGGAGTCAGTGGCGGTGATAGCACTAGTCTGGGCAAGTGGTTACGAGGACCGGACTTCCTACGGGAAGCGGAGTTCAACTGGCCTTGTTTGAGTAATCAGTTATCGGTTGAAGATTTACCTTACCTCGAGACCAAAAAGCAGTCAGCGGTCATGGCTACGTCCTCAACAATCTATCCATTAGACCGACTAATTTCGTACTATTCCTCCTGGCTGGCCCTAAAACGAGCTTGTGCGTGGATGACACGGTTTCTGCAGTATATTCGAGCAAAGACTCACAGAGCACCTGGGCAGACGATGCTGAAAGGAAATCTAAGGGTGTCCGAATTGGAATGCGTCGAGTTGGCCCTGCTTCGTTACGTACAACGCCAGATGTTTCCCGAAATAATTGACAGTATATTGAGGCAGGAGAGGTCCGCTGAAATGCGTGCGCCGAGACGTTCCTCTCAGAAGAACCTATGTCCGGTAATGGAGAACGGACTGCTGCGAGTTGGGGGACGGTTAACCAACAGTAATATATCCCAAGCTAGGCAGAGACCTATAATTCTGCCCAGTCAGCATCCACTTACAACCATCATAGTTCGTCATTATCATTTGAAGGAAGGACATATGGGGTTGATGCACGTGTTAGCGGCGTCTCGGGAGAAATACTGGATCATAAGAGGTGCTTCCACCGTAAGAAGAGTAATTATGCAATGCATTGGCTGCAAGGTAAGATCGGCTAAACCTGTAGAGCAATTCATGTCAGATCTACCGGCCTCACGCGTAACCCCAGGCTTTCCCTTTGCGGTAATCGGAATCGACTACTTCGGACCGTTCTACGTTCGAGAAGGTCGTGTGACTAGAAAACGTTACGGCTGTATCTTTTCATGTTTCAAAACCAGAGCAGTACACATTGAAGTAGCTCATTCTCTCACCATCGACTCTTTCCTCATGACCTTCTCGCGATTTGTGGGGAGACGGGGATGTCCCAAGCAAGTGTACAGCGATCGAGGCCAGACATTCGTCGGAGCAGAAATAGAGATGCAGCAATTTCTAACAGGATTGGGACACCGCAAAGTTGAAAATGAAATGCTATCTAAGGGAATTGAGTGGTGCGTTAATCCACCTTATGCGAGTCACCGGGGTGGTGTGTGGGAGCGTATGATACGTTCCGTCAGACGGATTCTCAGCGCCGTATCACGAGAGCAAACTCTAACAGAGGAATCACTCATGACCTATTTAACGGAAGCGGAACGCGTTCTAAACAATCGTCCTCTAGTACCTGTATATGACGACCCAGAAAACCCTGGAGTTCTTTCACCTAGCTGTTTGTTATTGATGAGAAAACAGGACGATACCATCGGAACCGAAGTTGACCTGCGCGATCGGTACACACGCCAGTGGAGGCAAAGCCAGCTCTTGTCGGATACCTTTTGGCGAAGATGGATTTCGGAGTACTTACCTTTGCTGAACACTCGGAATAAGTGGAGAAACCCGCGGCGAAATCTGAGGACAGGAGACTTAGTGCTGATACTGGGAGAGAACCAACCCCGTGGAAAGTGGCCGAAAGGAGTTGTAGCGGGTATCAAAGGTGGATCAGACGGGCGAGTGCGCGAGGCCCTAGTGAAAACCTCAAAAGGACAAGTTCTGAGAGACATCCGCCGACTGTGCTTACTGGAAGGGGCCGACGACTAGTAGGGTAACCACTCGTGAGTAGGGTGTGCTTCAGTTCGGTTCCTGTGACTGTGGCAAGAGTAAATTGTACCATTTTTGCATGGAGCCGTCTGAAGTGTGCACAGTAGCGAGTGGAACGTTAGTAAAGCCGTGCCGGCTTTGGGGTGGCGGTGTTGAATCTGTTTTGCCTGTTTCCATCCTGCTCATTCATGACCACCAACTCGTGCTACGTTCGGACCGGTTTGACATTCCTAATTCATTTGACGTTGACCACATGGTTGCACGGCTATCAGTCCACACAATTCCTCATCGCTCTCAAGCGTTGCCTGTTCGTCACACACACACACACACACACACACACACACACACACACGCTGAACCATCACTCGGTCGATTGACTAGAACTGGACTAGACTGCTCGAGTGGGCACCGAATTCTGATCGGCTGCACCCGGCAGGCATGGTTAATCACGCACATGTACCGAGGCATACACACCCGCAGCCACACTAGATTGTGACCTGTTCGACCCGTGACTAATCGTGTATTTGCGCGCCTGAGCGAATCCCTGCCCTACTCCCTGGTTGGTCAGAGCCATCGATCGATTTCCGCCTGGCCGCCTTTCTGTTCGTTCATGTCCCTTATATGCGCGTTCCTTTCCTTGTCATTGTTAGTTGTGCTCGTTTCGTTAACCTACTTGGTGACTTGTGCCTCGGCCAATTGGCCATAGAACGTGTTATCCATTCTGAACTGTACGGAACGTTAGTAAACGGTGATTCCCGTGAGGACGCCACGTTTGAGGTTTGTACATTTACCCCTTTGATTGATTATTGTTTGCAGTACCGCTAATAAACCTCAGCTAGTTTGATTTGGTTTCTGAGGAGAGCGCGTCACTCCAACTCGGCCTAGACACCGAATAAAGTTGACTAAAGTTCAGAATCGGACGTACGTATCTAACAATCATCATCACACGATTCATCCTCAACATCACCATCATCAACTTCATCATCATCATCATCATCATCACCATCATCATCATCATCCGATTCATCATCAACATCATCATCAATATCATCATAATCCGAGTCCGCAACATCATCATCATCCGATTCATCATCATCATCATTATCATCATCTTCATCACCATCATCCCCATCCGAGTCATCATCATCATCATCGTCATCATCATCATCATCATCATCATCATCATCATCATCCGAGACATCACCATCATCATCATCATCACACGAGTCATCCTCAACATCACCATCATCAACATCATCATCATCATCATCACCATCATCAACATCATGATCCTGATCATCATCTCATCACCATCTGCATCAGCATCATCTTCATTATCATCATCATCATCGTCGTCATCATCATCATCATCATCATCATCATCAACATCGGAAATATAACTGTCATCTACATCACCATCGTCATGCTCATCATCATCACCGTCATCTTCCTCATCATAATTTAAAACAATCTCATCGTATTCACGATCATCACATTCAATTGCACCGTGAATATCATCCACATTATCCGAATTGTAAGGGCCTTGATCCTCATCATCATCATCATTGATGTCAGCCTCCATTTGGCGATCTACATAATATTGTCATCAACATCATCTGCGGACGTTATTCAAATTAATCTCCCATGTCAGTACGATATTATTCAACTTCGTTATCCTCCTCCTGATCATCTTTTTCCGATTCATCATCCGTTTCTTCCTCACCATGATCATCTTAGTCCTCCGAATTATCATCAGCTTTATCATCATCTTCATTCGATTCGTCATTGGAGTCATCATCCTAGTTATCCTCAACCGAGTCATGCGATTCATCATCATCATCATCATCATCCGAGTCATCATCACCATCATCAGAGTCACCCGAGCCATCATCTCCATCACACGAGTAGTCATTCTATTCATTTTCATCATCATTGGAGTGACTCGTTTCGTCGTCATCATTCGAGTCATCACCATAATCATGATCATCATCATTCAAATCATTATCTTACTCATCCGGGTCATCATCTTCATCATGAGCCAAGTCATCATCTTTCTTGCTATCATCATCATCCGAAGCATCATCTTCATCAATATCGGCGTCTGCATCATCATCCTTGTCATCAACTGAATCGTCTTCTTGGTCATTATCATCATCATGCAAGTCATCATCATCAACATCATCATCCGACTCATCATCCTCCTCACCTAAGTCATCAACGTAGCCATCATCATAATCTTAGTCATCATCTTCAATATCAATGCCCCCATCATCATCATCCGAATCATGATCATGATCATCATCATCATCATCAAGATCATCGTCATCCGAGGCTTCCGTGTCATCTTTATCATCCGAGTCATCACCATCATCATCGTCATTATCATTATCATTAGCATCATCATCATCATCAACATCGTCGTCATCCGTGTCTTTGAATTCATCGGGGTCATCATTATCATCAGACTCATTATCTGAATCATCATTATCATCATCGTCAGAGTCAGAGTCATCATCGTCATCATAACCAACATCATTCATGTCATGTTCATCATCTTCTCAGTCATCATTTTAGTCATCATCCGATTCATCATCATCATCGGACCCATCGGTTTAATTTGTGTCGGCATTTTCATCATCATCCTCCGAATAATCCTCTTTCACCTCCTCCTCTTCATCATCATTATCAACCAAATCATCCGAGTCATCATCTTCATCGTCATCATAATCCGAGTCATCATCGTCATCCGAGTCAATACCATCATCATTTCCGACTCATCATTTGAGTCATCACCCGAATCATCGTCATTATCACCCGAGTCTTCCAGCGCATCATCATCATCCATTTCATCGTCATCCTTATAATTCATTTCATCCGAGTCATCATCCTATTCCTCATCATCATGCAAGTCTTCATGATCATCATCCGTGTCATCATCATCATCTTTATTTCGTTCATCCGAGCCTTCATCATTTCCGTCATCACCCGAGTCATCGTCATCATCATCATCATTATGATCAGCTTCTTTCGTTTGCACGTCATCACAGTAATCACCTTCGTCAATATGACGGTGATCTTCATTATTATCATCGTCAGCTCTTTTATCACCAAAGTCATCTTGATAGTCATTCGAATCCTATTCGTCATCATCTGAGTCGTCGTCTTTAATATCACCGTCGCGATCATCAATTTTCTGAACATCATCAGGGTCGTCATCAATAATACCATCATCTTGCTAGCCCTTCGATTCATCTTCATCACTATGTGATTTCTTATTGTCATGATCTTCGTCATCTTTTTTCTCATCGTTTTCGTCCGCATCCTCCTCATGATAATCCGAGTCATCATCATCCGTATCATGTTCCTCCTGCTTCTTATCATCACCGTCATAGCCATCATCTTCATCCTCATCGTCATCATCTTTATGGACGTCATCATCCAAATCATCATGTTCATGATCAACATGATGATCGTCTTCCTAATCTTCCTTTTCGTCTTCATCATCAGCATCGCTATCATCCGGGTCACTACTGTCTTCATCGTCATCGTGGTCATTATCCTGGTTTTCATAGAGTTCTCCTCAACCATCACTTACTGTTATTACGTGCAAAATTCCTCCACATTTCTAGCTCATATGACAATGATAATGTTATCACCACAGCAGACTTGAAATTCCTGGAAGGTGGAAGCAATTATACTTTTATCGCTACCCTCTCTCTGTAGTCCTTTTCAGTGGCGTGTCTGTCACAGATCAACAGTCATGTATCACATACTGCAGAATACATTCGAAAGTGGGATAATGACAGTAAGTGACAATAAACTATCTGAGTATAGGAGCCGCACGTTTGACTTAGTGCACATTCATTAGTTGCATATCCGTGGTTCACGCGCTCCTCGATCCACACATCAGATGATTTCGAATATAAAAATCGATCACCCTTGGTTGTTCGTACCTAAAGACGAACAGTTGAGCACAAGTGGGAATAAATACTCATAAATATCTAATTTATGCTCCGCCTAGAAGAGTCCCCTGAGGACGCATAACGGGGATTCGAATATGGTTCTATACGAGTTAGTTAAGGCTAACCTTGAGAATGACGAAGCTGTCATCGAGCCTGAGAATTCTGGTATAGTTACCATCTACCTTTCTGTAGAAAACGTTCCTCGTATGCACATGATCATTTTCGCGATTGTTGCTGTCAGTCAATTATGTGTGTCCAGGACTCCGGTCCATTCATTTGTAGATAGTAGTTATATCAGGAATAAGAAAAAATTAGAGATAAATTTAAACACCTAAAGCAGTTGCGAAAACTTACTTCTGGAAATTATTTTCAACTGAAAAATGTTATTGAACATTTTATCATTTTGTTGTTTTCTGGTCTTCGTTTGTGTCGTGACCAAAAGTGCCACTGTTCGCACAATGCTGAGCTTCTATAGCTAAGTCCAATTAAACTTTCTGAAACACGAATTTCGACCGTGGGGCTTTGAAATTTGGCATGGTCTTAGCCCATGTTTGTCCGGTCAACTGACAGTTCGACGCTTTTTCTCCTAATTTGTTAAGCACCTTCAGCACGAGCCTGTTTATTTCATCTGTCTCCTACGGTATCGCGGCTTTCTGATTTACATGAAGAGAGAAGAAACTGTAGAAATCCAATCCCTCTAGGAATTTCAGCTGCCTGTGAAATTTTTTCGCAATTCTTTTGCACGTGCATTTACACCATTCAAAAAGGTTGTCATCAGAATTGATTTTTCTCTGTTGTGGGAAAAATAGTAAAATTGGGGGTTTAAGTCAATTATAATGTTCTCAATCAATGTTAGCTACAAATCTATCCATAGATTACACTCTCAGTTAGTTTATTTTTGTGTTCACTGGTGGAAGGTGATGGTTTTGGTACAGTTATCCAAACCGGTTGGAGGTAGGGACGTTCAGATAAACCTACGTATCTGACCTTGCAGCTCTATGTACATCAGAATTTGATGATGGTGTTGTCTACCAGTGCGAATTTCTCACAATAAATTAGAAACTCGGGCGACTTAAAAGTCTTGTTTACTCCTGTTGGAGATTTTGAGGAACGCGAACACATCATGTCGCGTCTTTATTCTATTCTTCATATTATCCAATTTTGTTGTTTGAACCGGATTAAATGGAGTTCTTCTGTCTTCATGGGCTATTTGTGTTGCAATGTCTATTTACTCTTAACAGTACTTTACTGGTAAGTCAGCGGTAGATTGTGATATGATCAAGCAAACTAACAACTCACAATCCATCCAAGCACCAAACAAGTCAACCTAATGAAAAAACAGTCAGCTAACTACTGCTATCGTTTCCAGTAGCATTTGCAGAAAGGCCACTCTCCCGAGGATGGTTCCACTTCCGGTGAACGCACCGTATATTGTGGTTGGACTGCCCACAGACTATATGTAATCATTTATGTAATCATTAGCACTTGACTGTTAATAATACACATAACACCTAGTTTACGCACTTCACTTTCCACAACTAAGAATTCGGGCCTCGTAATCCACGAGTCCCTCACCCACATAATCAGAGTCCTGCACAATAGTACTTTTACTTTTTCATCGAGCTAACACAAATTTATGAAGTGTTCATAGGGAATCGTGGCAAACTGAAGACCCATGGAAAAGGAACAGGACGGTGACGAGAACACGTGGACACAGGAGTCTGCTTTGAATTTGATAATTTCGTTACCAATGTTTACATAGCCTATTTGACAAAAGTTTTGCCCACCTCTTTGTGAGCAGTATTTTTGTATTGGCACCATGAAAATAAAATGGAAGGGGTTTCATTATGAATCAAAACACCGGATGTCGTCCATTCTTCTCACGTATGAGTAAAGACAATTGGGAGGATGAAAAATCACTCGTGATAAAGCTATTCAACTCCCCGACAAATGGCCTCGGAGAATCTTGGAATCGCTCACAGCTCCCGTTCTGTCTAAGAATCTTGATGCATCTTTCTAACAGCTCCTTTCACAAGAGACCTAATCACAGACTGCCTGGTATTACACCATTGTTTTTCACAAGATCGGCTGTTTTCGTATAAGAACACTCTCATGACTGTTGAAGGCTTGCACCAATCAGGTCATAATTGGCGAGGCCTACGTTTCGAATCGGACCTATGAAATAACCCTCACATCCGCAAAGCGAACAGAAATAACATTAACCCTTTGCACTCCAAGTTAATTTTATTAAAAGTACGAGCTAGAAATGCAGTGATTTACGAACTACAGTAGTCGGCACTTCTCAAAATTATCCGGTCGCTTTAATGGACATTTCCGTCTCAGCCTTACCTGGACGCGTACGGTAAAGCAATTCTCTTGAGCGGAAAACTATGTCAAGTAGTCAGCGACTAAATTCTTGGAACAAGAATAAGTACGCCAATGGTAAAAATCAATGAGACGGAAAATTTACCAAGAGGATACGAGCTCAAAATATTCTCTAGAGCGAAGCAGCTTTTATAACTAACCTCAAGTTGGTCAAAATCTCCAGAGGCTATGACGAATAAGGTCTCAATGTATTCTACCTTTTCTGATGTGAGTATATCGGCGAATACAGAAATGTCATTTGATGAGGAAGGTTGTGAAATATTGACATTCATAGTGATAATCGATCGACATTCGCTTAGGAATCATGGTTTTAATTCCATAGATAAGCAAGCAATCTGTTTAGTACTATACAACAATAACTTTTCTGAAGACTTGCTGCAGGATCTTTTGATGTAAGCGACTAGGCCGCTTCCGCAATTCCGATACTGATAACCACGGTCAATCCGGTGAAAGTGATATTTATCCAGTTCACTCCGTTTCTTACAGTATTTTAATTTCCAATGCAGAAAATTCGGTCAGTTTTGCGAAATTCAATAGGCCTGTAGTCTTTCCCAACAGCGAAAGCACTTTGATTGAGAAGGTGATGGGTTTTGATATATTTTGTGGTCTAAATGACCTAAAATTACCTGTCAGCCGGCTTGATGCTTCTCAGTAATGCCACTTTGTTTCCGCTTTAGTATTTTATATCTGCCAAACTCTTGTCGGGATAATTTCTCCGTGACTAAACCATAGCCTGATAACACGGAATGCCTGAAGTATCTTGGGAACTTCGGGCAGTGGGTAAAAATGATAACTGCACAATGAGATATATTATTAGGATGATTCCAACGGGACGAGAGCACACGCTGATAACATCACCAGTGAGCACAAAAAGCAATGCCGAATTGGAAGACTTCACCAGCTGCCGCTAGCTTGATCTGTGTTTCTGCTTCAAAATAAGCCTGTTTGGAATAACACACAAGCAATTTATTAATTATTCAGAAGAGGTGCAAAAAACTACTATGATTGAATCCACATTGTTCACACAAGCTAGCAATCAGTAGCACACATTTGCTGATTCCAAGCACATAGCATAAAGTCAGTGAAAAATAACGCCAATTGAACCATGTATATTTAATTCCGTGGTAACTCGAAGGTCACTGAGAAATCCCAAAGACTAGGTTAAGTATATGATTTGTTTTACCTTAAACTATCGTCACTGAACAAAAGAGGAACTCTATTGTCTGCAATTAAGGATATTTTTAGGTTTCAGGTCAATGGCTTCACCATATGTGTGCATATATTATCCATAGATTATGGTTGTTAGTTCCTGTCTGCGGTTAATAATTACGTGATTGTTGGAACCAAACATGCCACAACGACTACCTCTATTCCAGTTTAATATTGAAATCTTGTGGATGGACATCCTTGAATGGGATTCGGTCCGAACCGTAACTTCATCTCACAAACCTTTGGTTTATAGCACTTGGTAGGGCATTAATGACCATGAGTTGTCTGTAGAATTCTTTATATATAAATCAATGTAGTGGTAAAAGATTTAATTTGTTACTGATATGTCATCAAACGGTCTAATTGCTAAGCTTACCTTCGAGAATTACGGAAGCATCGTTCGGTCAGTATGTCAGGCTCGAAAGAGGTACGGAGTGTATTGAAAACCGATATACCATGTGGCGTGTTAGACGAGAAGATGTAATTTCAGCCCCGCGGCGTTGTAGACGGATAATTATAGCTCCACTTTTCGGCTGGTAACTGAATCCTCAGAGACATTTGATTGTAAAGTGCCTTGAGAAAGGTAACCTACGGTAGCCTAATCAGGTGACATCTCACATTGGTCGTATTCCAGGTTTTACTACTGACAATATTGCCAGTAGCCAAAAACTAAGTAACAACGATAGGTTAGTCGCGTGCTGTTGTCACATACATCTTCCAAATGGACAAACAAATGTGTCAAAATGCCCCTAATTTTGATGTGGCATACGGTGTCACGAAGTGCACTGGACCGAGGATCCAGCTGAATCGTATTATGAAAATTTCTAACCACATCCGTAATTAATTGAGTTCCAGATTCGACGATTGTTCTAACAGACATTCTTGTCTTCATTCTCGTATTCCAGCTTCTAGTTTACTTAACATTATTTCTACTCCGAGATTGCCATATACGACACGTGTGGCTTTCCGGTCATTAACAAAACAGTGTGAGGATGAATGATATGGAATGAGAGTCTGTATTGACCTTTCGTTTCGCTTTTCACTGGCAAGGTGTTTTGTTCGGTCTCCCTGAACGTAGTGCAAATACTCAACTGCCCTCAAATCATCCCGATTTATTAGCATAGAAAGACAGTTTATGTACGATGCGTGGTAGTCTTATCGAAGTTTTGGTCCACACACACCTTGGCCCACCTGTCGTTGAGTGGTTAGTCTGATAATAAAACATTTTTGTCGATTAGGTCCAGACGACAACTGAAAATTGATTGACCTCACAGACCTGTTAGTTCACTGCAATCTTCCTTTTGGTTAAATACCGGCGAAGAAGTATTGTTTGCCTGCTTAACTATCATACTACCTTCTAAAAAATGAAACCGTCTATTGGCAAAGTGTCAGCCCTTAAAAAACGATAAACAGACTTGAAGTCACTTACTGGAACCACCCTATTTCCGACCTGTATGGCCCATTTTTCCTCGCTGGCCTTATTAGTATTTCCGAAATTTTTGACGTTAAACCACTTCTCTCGGGTAATCCTTTGTAAGTGAAAGATGTTTGACGCAACAGTTGACCGGGGTATTTCAAAGTAGAAGTGCGGGGAAAATTCGAGCTCTTCGAACCATTTTTCGATCGCGTTGATTTACTTTCGGGCTCATTTGCTTCGGATCCAAAGAAACAGCATCAAATTCCTGATGGAGGCGTACCCCACAATCCTCGTTTAAGCTGTAGTAATTTGTTTTTGAACGCCTGTTCCAAAGACTAACCTTTGTTTTTTCACACATTTTGCTTGATATTACTGATATTGTTGTGGAGTCACCACCATTCTTGAGTAATGACCTGAATTCGCTGAATCAAGCCCTTCGAGTTGTACAGATTGTGATTTGAAATCTGCTCATTTGAAAATTACTCTTGATAGATAAATGGGTGTTACGACAAAAACACCGGTGCCACAGACCGGGATTTTCGTTTAGAACACCACATTTCAGTCGCAGTCTGATAGCTATGTGATGTAAAACCACTCTTGCAGTGGAACCAATACACCTCGGCCAATAGCGTACTCTTCCCGATACGTTTCCAATATTCAAACCAGAATTTTCACTTTGCACAATTTTCCGACAATATTTGGCTAAACATTTCCAAAACCATGCCGCAATCACGGAAGTTGTTCACATGTTCATAATGATTCTGGTTGTTTGAAGAAATTCTGAACAGATAAAATTACATTAGTAGATGATGAGATGAAGTTCTTGAGTGCAGAGTCTGATTAAAAATGCATCGTCAGTAATATGATGCCTTCTTTTTTCCGGTTCACTCGATACGGAAATTAAAGTACAGCATGTAGAGTACATGGTAGAAACATCCAAAGTACCGTTTCTTCCGCCCATCCAATTCAAGGTAGTGCTCCAAATTATTTTCCCTTTCTTATGTAATCCATACAGTCCAACACTGTTTTTCACGTAAAGCTGACTCAATAAATGTTTGACTGCTTTGAGCAACTGGTGTGAATACCTGACCAATATATATTGTAAAGAGTTGATCACAATGAAGCCCAATGAAGCAAAATGTAGCATCTACTGTCCAGGTTTCCCTTGGGCGCAATTATTGGGAACTTGCCTCTTACATGTGATTTGCTTCGAATTATTCAAGCACTCACTGTCTTCCGAAGTTTTCATGAACCATTCAGTTTTGTATCCCTTTGGAATCACATGGCGGCTTTTAAAACTATCAACATCAGATATAAGTAGCTTGAGATGTTGACGGAAATGATTCCGATGCCCTCATCCGAAAGTGGGACAAAAAGCATGTAAATATGGGCCATGCATGTGAAATTTAGTCTCTCCTTTGCCAGTAATTTTGACGTATAGCCCTATTCCGACTTATTTGCTTTATTCACTTACCATTATTCTTATGGAATAGGAATATTTGTCGCTCAAAACGAGCTTATTTCCACCTTATGGTAGTTTTCATAATAAAACATATACCTATTGAATGTCTCACGTTCTAGTGTGTGATCCCTGATGGGGAGACTGCGTTCACCTATGCAATTTACTCTGGATTGAAGTGTAATGCTCCAAAATTGCATATACAGTAAAGTGAGACCACTTTGGTTTATTGGTAGCTGTTTAAATAATTACCAGGGAAAACCTCAGATGTGGTCCGTTTCAGTGCGATCGCAGCTTCAAGTAGAATGTCTTTGTCTATTCGTCAGGATCGGGCTTCTTCTTCTTGACGTACGCGATTGGCACAGTAAAAAAGCTACATGCAACCTACTGAATTATTACACAGTTTATGAATTAGTGACTCTTTTTGACCATTTTCTTCACCTCAAGCTTGACAGAGGGGTTTTTCTCCTCAACGAGAATCATCTAGTTGAGTTATGCACTGAATCGAATGATTCGTGCCGCGCTTCACGGCTCCAAGTTAATTCTGATGAATATTTCTCCATAACATTTTGGAACCAGCAGCGTTTTAGGTGGAAGTCATGGCCGGAGTACCTGATGGTTACATATTAGGCTATCTGCAAACGTTTCCACAAATATTCTTTGCAAAACGTCGACTATAATTTGAACAAACGCTACAGTTGTACATACTGTTGTTTCCGTAGTTATGTTGGAGACCGCAACGCTTTTGGAGTTGTGGCCACTGGCTGTTACATCTAGAATAGACATAATATTTTGGTTATTTTTAAACAGATTTGATGTACTTTTGCATGGTATGTTAATGAGAACCCACGTGTCGTGCAAACCGACAGATAGATGTATTGCCACTCCTTCATATTTCATAACTGTTGCTTGTCAAATCTAATCTAGAAATCCAGGGTCCGTTGTGGAAAACCACTGTTATGGAATCGCTTTCAAGAAAAGTCGTTAAATTGATTCCCAGTAAACTTTCGTGCAATATGTGGATGAGCTAGTTGCGAAATTGCAAAAGTCTGCAGTAGGACCACGTGCACTCAAACTCTACCACGTTTATTGGCCTAACACCGTTATTCAATATATTTTTCTCTTACTCTGCTCCGTGGTATCAGCTGTCTCATATCGAAGAGGGGAAGCCTGACTCGTGCAACCATTTCTGTCCATCAACATTTATTTGGCACTTTTTACTCATTTTTATGTTCTTTTTATGGAAACACTGGGAATTTTAGTGATGTCGATCTTCCAAACGGTATTGAATCTCATCACATTATTGAGCATCGTTCCACTTAAGTTCTTGTTTGGATAGTAATTTGAAGCATCATCAATTCGAAGCTCTTTCTTATTCACAAACGTTTCTTGGATTCTTACCTGCTGCATAGAGTGCATTTCAACTATCGACACTGCCCACAACCTTGAACGATTCATTTTTACCCGATAAGCTTGAATTTGACCCCTCATTGGTCACATGGTGCTGGCTATCTATACCGTCATACAATACGCAAAGCTTTCTCATATCACTAACGAATCAGGGGATTTATTTGGTGCACTTATTAAACATTGTTATCCATTTGTGTGTCGTTTAGATTGTCCATTACCCGCACTGGATACGTGAATATACATTTCACTGTACCGTAAATACAGTTGAGATCAGTCTTGGTTGAGCAAGGATTCCAAATCTGGTTCTTGAAACCTGCGATTTTTAGGTGAATATGAACCAATCAATAAATCCAACGGAGGTAGTTTTGACACATCCCGGATAGACATCCGATGAAATTTGCCTGCATTTTCAAAGCCAAGTCCCCGGAGTACGATATTATTCTGCAGCACTCGTGCTAAAATGTACCCACCAGATTCCGAGATTAGCCCAATGATCACGGAACAATTTGTGATAGACACACTGCAAAGTTTTCTTGGGCTTGCAAACCAAGTGCCCGTGAGTTCCTTCTGTGTGTAGATGTGCGTGATGCCATCGTCGATGTGTTCATGTGAACAAAATGTCACAAATGGGATCTTATCCGATGAACTTTGCACCTCAGATCACAGGGGCTAGAAATGTCACTGAATTTACTCAACATTTTATCGTCATTTGCGGCCTGAGTTTGCACCTTCTTACAAAACTTCATGACTGATTAGCTGTCCCAAATATTCGTGAAATTTTCTCGTGTCTACTGACATACTGGGGGTTGAAAAGTTAACTCAGTTATCTCCAAGCCATTTTGAAAAATGAGCTCGAACATTTAAAGAATTGGACAGCAGAATCTAGACGTAACTTTACTGCACATGCAACGAAACTACAAGATAATCGTTGTTCATATTCACCACAAATCTGTTTACGTTGCATCATTTATTGTAATGCATCCACTGCATATTTCAAGACATGACAAACCGAATATCCACTGTTTACCGTGGTTGATGAACTGAACAGATCCGATTTGACATTCCAAAGTATAATGTCTCTCCATATCACTTTTTTCCCCATCAGAGATAGGGCTTGTCTAGACTGTTTGTTCATGAATAAGCCACTTTATTTTCATACCCGTTGAGGCTAGCCAGCCGTGAGAAACTCCGACAACTATCTGGTCAAAGCTCTTCCTAGAAGCCTTGTATGCACCATTTGAACTTGAACTACACATGCGATTCGTTGATGCATACAATGAGGGAGAGCATTGGTAAAATGTTGCTGCAATTTGTGGAGTCGAACATAAAACAGCTCATTCTTGGATAAGATCATTGAATGGTCAATTGACTCTGAACATCACAGAAGAAGAGGCAGAATGCTTTTTGAATTTTTAATTAGATGAAATTTTGAAGTGGATACCTGGAGATATACGGATCATGGTGGATGAAATAATAATGCGGATTAGTGGAATATACGACAAAGCTGTCAGTGTTTGCACCATCAGTCGAAACTTAGATGGGAGGTTGATAACCAGTGAATCAGTGAGTCCGGTACTTGTTCGTTCGAACAATGGTAGAAACAAAAGTCAGTATAACTCTTAGGCTAGAAAATTGTTAAATTTTGAGACCGCAAACCGTTCCGTCATCTGAATCAATGAAACGAACTTCGATCATTATGTTATAAAAATCGTGGAATATTGTTCCTTGGTGAACGGGTTGTCATGAGAACGACCAATTCACATCATTGGAGCCATGAATGAGCGGGCTGTAGTGAATATTGAAATCAAAGCATGGATATAATACAAACTGAGAGTGCAACCAATAGTTGTCTAAAGTCTTGTGCACACTAAGAGAACTGAGTGGGGTTCTAACCATTTACGAAAGAGCCTATTGTCAGTCGATAGTAGCATTTTTTCGTAGAATAGAATCACTCGCAAGCCGAGTTACTTCAGCCAAGTCCATATTCTCGATGTTGAATCCTATAGAAGCAAGTGGAGTGTTTTGAAGTCTAGAACTCAGACTCGTACGCGACTTGGTAACACATCATTTTTGTAAGGCTTTTCAGATTCCATAGTAACTAAGATCAAATGGCGAATACCCTTTCTGGAGAAAATCGCAAGGGATGCGATTAACAAATTTAGTTTTCAAATTGCATCTTTTTCATAATTGTGTCTTTTTATCCACTTCACGGTATTGTATAATAACGGTACACAATTTCAGGAAGGGGTTGAGGTTAACTTGAGGCTACCAAATGAGGAATAGGACCATCGGTGGGAGCAAGATTCTAACCACGGACAGAATAGTTGAACGTCCACCATGCCGACCGTCAGTCAGTCACACAACGTAGTACAACACGAGTGCCATTAATAAAATCCCCCCATTGTATGTGTGTGTGGTGTGAAATAAATAGGTAGTGTAGTTAGGATGGGAAGTCACTTGATCCTTATTGAAATGTATTGATGGTTGGCAGATTTTGATAATGTTTTGAGATGATCCAAATGTGAAAAGTCTACTGTGGTCCATATGCAGAAAGTCGAAGGTCCTCCGGCGTTGCCTCGTAGCTCAGCTGGTAGAGCACTCGCGGTACTAAAGCGAGGGTGGTGACCACGCGTGGGTTCGTATCCCGCCGAGGCCAAAGACTTTTCACATTTGGATCACATCAAAACCTTATTGAAATGCCGATTATTTAAATGTGGTGTGTTGCTGTGAAAACGTATCATAGAAAGCTGAAGGCAGACGAGTGAATCCTGGATGTAAGGAAATATAATGAAGCTCTGATTGCAAGTCTACACAGTGATCACGAATACCGCTGGTCACAACGTGCGTCGTGGATGGGAGATCCACGCAAGCTATTCTACCTCATTCGTGTCACCTGTAGGGAGTCATTAGGTGTGATTCGAGCGATCTGTGAACTTGACATTTGGCTAATTCACAATCAGCAGTGTCGTCTCGATGACTGGACGGAACACTTTAGGACAGTTTAGCTCGTCTGCAGTGTCAGCCTCCTACAGATACTTTAGCACTCGTTTCAAGATCTGTTCTCATAGATTAGCCGGTTGAGATGGATGTCTACGATGAGAACCAAGTCTAAGAGCTTCAGGATTCACCGAGTTTTGATAGATTTCTAACGGCCCTGTTCGAGTATAGTCGAGTGCAGCCTCTTAGATCGATAATTCCTTTGATATTCCTACCTTGTCTCTATACTAATTCACTTATATCCCAACTCTATTGCGTTGGGTGTACATCACGCGATGGTTTTTGTAGGCGTTGGCAACCGATTGAGAGAATATAAAATCAGTCGAGTGTTTTGCCCACAACGAAAGACGGTACGGATTCGCGAAATGTCCCAAATCTGCACCATAATTCCAACAATATTGTTTCCCGTGTGAAAATCAGAAGTGACAGGACTCAGTACTTACCGGCTTTACTTGTAAATGTATGCGGTCGTTAGACGTTTGAAGCACCAAGAATATTACTTTGTTTATCTGAAGGCATTAAGTTACCGGTTGAGATTAGACAAAATTCTATAGGCCAGCAACTGAATAACGATGACTCAACCATCGATTGCTCATCAGGAAAGATTTACAAGCTAATGTGCGTTTCTTCTTCTGGAACCATTGCACGGGATAAGCCGATTACATACATGTAGACAGTACCAAAAATCCAGTTGAAGGAGATTGATCAAATGAAATATGATTCTACGAGAATAGCAAAATTTGTGATCCTTGGTAATCGAATGCTCAAACAAAGTTAAACGGAGGAATTGAGATTTATTTTCACTACTTCAACTGTATTGTGCTTTCTGAAATCAACCTCCAATTCAAATACTGATCTGAATCCCTTACAGAATGTTGCTATCACGGAGTCAGTAGGTAATACGTTTTGTGGATGTATACTGTTGGTAACACAAAATACAGAAATACGTGTTTCCATTACTTGCACCTGCTTCATCTTCGTCAAAATCGTTAGCACTGCCCATAAGTCAATTTATTGGGCTGTATCATCTACCAAGGGATTCGATCGCTATAAGCGCGAAAATTGGTTGTTGTCCAATAAAGTGAACAATATGCATGATAATACGCACAACTCATATGAAGCAGGCCAAAAATATTGGCCACCTCGAGTAGACTGACCGTTTGCCTGCTGGACTCCTAATCACTCACGTCTGGGGTGAATTCCCAGCTAGAAATCGGACAACTATTGATGGAGCCATTGACTTCGAACAATCCCAACTAAGCGCATCTACTGCGTGTTTTCACAAATTGAACGTGGTCATATGTCTATTTCTGCTTCCTAGTATCATTCCATTTCTTCCCGTTTCGTTTTTCAGTTCAAAGGTGCTACACACTGTGCGGACTGTTCAACACAATTTAGTACGTTCACGACTCTCTTAGTCGTTGCCCCTCATATCGTAGAACATACCCTCGTCTGAAGACCCAACTCCGTTCTGTTTGTTCCCACTTACTAATTTGTAATGTTTTCAGCATTGAATGTCCCGTTTCTGTTACATTGGTTTCTTTGTCAGCCAACCGTTCCTATCCACAATTTCGTCTTGGCCTACTTCCGATTTTGCTTGGAGATGTGTAATCAGCATTCAGTGTTTATGGCATTGTAAAATAAGTCAGATTGTCGAGTTTTGGTTTCGAAATATAAAATGGCATGGCTGAGTGCCACGGAACATTTCGAATATGCAATCATGGAAATCCTCGACGGAATTCGTCTGCTTCTGTGGGTGCACGTTCCAAATGAATTTGGGCCGGCGCTGAATTGCAGAAATGATAGAGGGGTTTGGTCCTCGTGAACAATTGCTTCACATGTTGAGAAAACATTATTTTGAGCATGCTCAATGTGGCATTTAGCTCAGAAAGGTCAAATTTGGCGCTTTGTTTGCCGATGAAAATAAGAGGTTGGTTTAAGTAAAGACGCGTTCTACATGGTAGATTGGGTAACACCTCTTGTCCGGGAACTTCTGTCGGAAATTCATGGGGAGTTGCGAAAGTCGGAAGTGCAAACCCAGTCAGCAAAGTCAAATTGCGTCCGACAGAAACGTGCCCGAATTGAACCAATAAATTATTCTTTTCTATCTGTTGTGTATCTCAGACCACTTGTATTCACCAAATAAAAATCTCATTTATGTCCGACCGGTCCGAAGTTGGCCTATACTAAATACTTATTCGACTTCCATGTACAACTGACAGGTGAACATGAAACAAATCAACGTTGTATTGGCCATCTGATTACCCGAGTTTTGATGTGCGTAATAGTCAAAATAACTTGGGATTTTATCTTTCAAGCTCCACGAGGTTTGGAGTGTAAGTCATAAATGCATGTCACCATACCGTGACTGAGTTACATTTAAAAACGCACAAATTTTACAGCGCAAACAAATATTGCGCTGATTTGGACGAATCTCTCCCTATTTCTGAACAATCTAACGAACTCTAATATGATCACATTTTCAACACTGATAATAGGTATGCGTGATGCAAATAGTTGAGACTGAGTGAATATTGCGAGTGAGCATCTCAAACTGATGGGCCATGGACTGTGGAGTAAATGGCAATATGAATTAACACTACGGAATAAATGAAATATGAAGTTGACATTGGAGTTATTACCACACAAATTGTTCAGTCTTTGTTCACAATAATTCAGTTTGTTCACCAAACAGTGCAATGGTTTCGACAGTCACTTTATACTGAGTGAATCTACGGTCTGAATCAGTGTTCATGAATAACCAAGACTCGTTAGTAGTCTGTACGTCGGTGCCAGTGCTTGAGCCAGTGAGTACGTGTAAGACAATGCGGGGGATCGAGGACACAAGAATGGAGTTTCGTCATCTGATAGCTGGTCATATCACCAATCAATCTTTAAGAAACAAAACAACTAGACTTTTTCATAGTGTATGAGATCAAAATTCCCATATTGTTCTGCGGTGAATTATTCGGCGACCTTTAACAGCGTCAGTATCGGGAGCGTCTCAATTAGTTCATGAAAGTTATAAAACACTTCCAGTTGACTACATTTGTTCGAAAAAATTGACATTGTCCCGTCGTCATTGGGCATGCAATGATCAAGTGGGAGGAGATAGTGTCAAACAAATTATGGAAGGATTCGGTATATCTGGTTGGCTAACGCCGAAGTAAACTCGCATTTTGAGTAAACAGTTTCTGCGTGCAAAATGAGTGGGGAAGGAGATGGTCTAAGCCGCCTTATCAACGCAGTCTTGAATAAGGATAACAGCTTTGGGTTCCAAATCGGTGTAATGAATCGAAATGCTGAACTCAAATCAATCTGATGACGAAAGGTTAGGAAGCATTTTATGGCCGATTAGGTTGGGTTTCTCGCGGTCGTTCTCCGTCTGATAGAGAGGTGACTGATCGGTTGCACCGACTACTTCTTTACAGTGTGTTTTATCCGGAATGGGTACACCTCTTGAGGTTCGAATGTATAATAATACAACTGAAAACGGTGGTGCCATTTAGATTTTGATCTTTTCTGATTTATCTTAGGAAAAGTAGCACCGCATTATTTGCTAAAGAAAGAGACCGTGAACGACATAGAAAAGTGCAATGGATACCTTATAATTGGTTGCTTAAAGTTATCTATGTAGATCGTGGAGACTTTTAAAGGTAGGAAAGTTAACATGGACTCATTCGCTGTTACCGAACTGGTCACGGTTATCAATTTAGTTGTGCCCTTTGTTGAAAGTTTGAGTTGAACAGCAACTTATGTAGTACTTGGTCAGCAGTGTGTCATCCAACAGCACAGCGTTTATCAATTATCTGTTTGTTTGACTGACTGTATTTCAAACTCCAACTTTCACGCACAAACCTCAGGCCATTCAATCGACATTGCCCTCGAGAACACCAGACTCGAGTTTGGCTCACGGACTTTACGATACAAGGGCCTCGTCTCCTCGGAAGTTGTCCGGCACAGCTGGCTGGCGTGGAAGACGACTTCGTGACAACACTTAATTCGGTAATTCAGATGAACCTGGACAGTCGCTGTGTGGTGCGTGGCAATACACACGCCGCCCTAAGAAAAAAGGGTCCGAATTCAAACCCTGGACGTAGCATAGGTCATGCACCATTGATGAGCTCCAATAAGGGTGACACTCGAGTCTGATACTTCCGAGTGCAGAGTTGATCGGATGACTCAAGATCTGTGTGTGCATGACGGAGTCCGAAATGCAATCAGTCAAGCAAAGCATCTAGTTCAATTGAAACAATCACCAACGGTTCATGGATCACGGCAGTTCTCGTGAGGCTACTTTTCAGTAGTAACCAAAATGAGATTTCGAAATACATCCAGTTTGGCAGAATAGAAAGAACCTAAATATATTGATATTTATATGCCGATTCAGCTATGTGAATAGAAAACCCTCAATTCCCATGATACGTAGTCATATCTTCTTTTCTATAACCACTGGCTGAATGGATCACGTAGAAGCCCGACGTGCCATAAATAGCAAACAGCAAGGCTCTAGCCTTTACCGCTGTTGTTCTATCTTGAGGACTATTCAGTTAACGTTCTTTGCCCTATCAAATGTAATGCTACGTTTGATAAGTGGTTTGTGGTTACTTAGTAAAGTCGACATCTGCAATCTGAATACGGATTTTACCTGGTTATTGTACTCTCCTCATATGTAGTATACATTGATGAAAATGATATATGCATATTATTGCCAACATGTCCAATATTTTTCTAAATTATTAGAACTGATACTTAGCAGTAGTATTGGGTGCTTCTTCAAACGACGGGGAACAAGAATTAGGTCCAAATACGAGCAAATCACTCATTTGTTTGCTTGAATGAAATTCATGCCACAAAGATGGTGGTATTGGGTAATAGAATGAAATACCGTTTCTCGTGTACTTAGCTATCAGAATGGCCCGGTATATTATTGAGATGACGGAATTTTGTCTGGGGAGTGCAAGTGTGCATCGCGTCCGTGATGGCCAGAAAATGATCGGTCGATCCTTACAGGTTCTATAATACTTGAATGATCTTTCAGTTACTAATCGGATGCCGTAAATGTTGTATAACTGATATTCATCTGTATGGTTGAGTATTTCCATCTTCAGCTCTAAGCAACACTTACCGCTTCCGACAGCTCTAATTGAAAACAGGCTCTTCCGGTCTTTGTATGAGGTTTGCGTTCCGCTTATAAACTTAATATTACCACGTCAGCTACGGAATTAGCCTTTGGTGGAAATCTTCGGTTACCCGTGGATTAATTTGGTATGGATCGCGTGAGTGATGACGCTCGTGCCTCCTCAGTTGGCTGCACAGATGCACCTCCACCAACGAGAAATTAATGGCATTCGAATGTGGCCAGATTGTAGTTAGTCGATAGCTTGACCCAAAAATAATGCAACAGGGATCTCTCATACAAGGCCCTACTGACTTAAATTGCGTGTCTGGTATCATCGAATTCCATGTCGAATTCCACTTTGGTAGATTGAAAGTGGCTTTCGTTGTCAGAGTCAGTATGATGAGCTCCTTACTACCGTCTCTTGTTCGAGGATGTAACACGAGACTCACGCATATCATAACAGAGAGGACGAGACGGGCGAGACATACCTATACTGAACCAGCCACAAAAGTAGACATTCGAAGTGTAACCTAACTGCCACTCAAAGACCAAACTGAACTGCAGTTTATCATTAGTATGTGCCGATAATTGGTTTTATCACCGCAAGACAACGTTGGGGACTGAGTGAAATTTGGATACATTTGCTCCGTTATAACCGCACTACAAATCTCGTTTCCCAATGGTAGCCTCGAAGTCAGTGTGTGAGCCCAATGTGTTTTCACATTCGGTGGCCACGCGTAGAGCTGACATAAATGCATTCATCCATCTACTGGTCTTGGTAATGATTCGCCCTCAAACACCAGGCCCGGTTTTCTGGTATTTATTGAGCCTCTTATCTCTGGTCACCACAAGGTAGTTTCCAAGTGCGTAATTGAGGATGCACATTATTGTGCGATGCGCAGACTACGAGTGCACAACGTGGACACTTATGCGAAATGTGTATTTGCGGTTGATGCACCGGCCTTCAGACAAATCAGGAGGAAATCTTAAAGAGCCAGTTGTGTGGTATTTCTGAATAATTTAGATATAATTCAAAATAATGTAGAAGATTGTGCTGTATTTGTTTTGGGATTGTTTATCTACTGTCCGGTTTTAAATATTGAAATACACAAAGGTGACTGACTGTCATCTATGTACTGCTCATCAACGGCGTTTTCGATGAAAAACACACAGAAATTACGCAAATGATGTTTGCATCTAGTAGTGAACGTATACTGATTGTTTGGTCTGTCTTTGTTCGTTTTTTCACCAATTACGGGATTATTTTTATGTATTTATTACTCCATTTACAAAACATCCGATTAGAAAGTAGTGTGGAAAAAGATTTTCATCAAACCAAGTCAATCTGGATGAAAATATTGAAGATCATTTATTCAGCGTCTGTTGATGAGATTGATGTCATCGGTTCGGTTTTGTTCTGGTGAATTATTTCACTGTATCTGTTGTAGAATTTTGCAGTTTGGATCATTCTCTCCAGAGGCAAATACAGACGCGAGATGGATGATCGATCAATTCTAGATCACACTCCCACGGATTATGACGGTTTATGTGCTACAAATACACGAGAACATACAGAGTAGAACACACAAAGTCAGAACGGGATCCACAATCAGTAATGCACACACAAAAGCTGCATACACTTCTCCCGTATATTCAACTTTCGTCTTGCTTAGGCGTGAAATCTCTTGTGCACTGGCATACTCATTCTTTCATATTTTCTTACATTTCAGCACATTTTCGCACCTGTTCACGTCATCACTTGAATTTCAATTCTGCGGAATGCGTTCCCAATCACAGTCGTTTCTCTTCAGTTTGTTCTCCGTTGAGCACTTCGTTTCATCCTAATATTCTCATCCTATTCACAAAATGAACACAACAGCAACAAAATCAGTTGAAAACAAAGAAATTTCACAAACTGGTTACAGCGTAAGTTTAAGTGTTCCTCACACGAAAGAGGAATGTACTACAAAGAATCTATGCACGTTGATCAATGACCCATATGTCCTTATTTTTTTCATACACACGCACACACACATACAGAAATACCCAGCGAGAATGTGATGGAAAGATATAAGTATGAAAAGAACGGTGCTGATCTTTCAAATTGGATCTGGTCTGTGTAGTGCGATAAAAATGCGACAAATTTGGCTAAAAGGGATCTGCGTAATTTGTTTTTCCATGTTGCTCGTCAAAGTGAACCTCGTCACTGGGGAAGGCTCTAGATGGCCGCACGAAGACGATACTTTGAACACACTGATGATAAAGTGGCACAATGAAGCCAGACGAAGGATTTCAGAATGTCTTGTACCTGGACAGCCAGCATCCGAGAAGCTTCCAGAATTGGTATGTTATTTTATTCCAATGAGATCAGCTATTTTGAGTACTCATTCTTGCTGTCATTTGAGTGGGTCGATATATCGATGTGTGAGTACAATCTGTGTTGAGTGGGGACTCATGTCTGAAGTCATTCTACAAATAATATTTTTGGCGGTCTCTGGGTTTGTGTGTGCAAGTGTGTGTGTGTGTGTATTCATGTACGTTGTCATGTAGGATAAAGGGTGTGGTGGTTTATTGAGAGATGGAAATAATGTGCAGGTTGTCTGATTACTTCATTGTTAGTTGTCAGTAAACTGCCGACTAGCGACGCATGTTTGATCACAGGGTTCCATACATTTTGTTGATGTTGTCGTTGTTGTTATTGAAACTCACCAAGTATGTCGTATTTCATGGAAAGCTCCACCGTCAAAAGTGATGATGTTTTCCTATTTTCAACTCCTCTCAATAAAATCTGGCACACAAAATAACTTAGACCTACACAGGTAATGTGCGGAAATTAGAAATTGTAGGATTTCAGAATTGCCTATCAAATGTGCCTGAATTCACATAGCATATTGATCTTTCTGTTTCTGAAAGGTATATGACCAGCACTTGGCGGAACAGGCGCAGCGGTGGGCAAATAATTGTACAAACCGTCATGATGGCTGGGAAGATAGAGAACACCCGAAATGGCAATATGTCGGACAAAATTGGGCACCCAATCGTTCGTACGAAATGTGAGATTAAGACCAAACGTTTTTATTGCCCAATAAGATCTTGACCTGTCGCATTCTTGTCACGTTCCGTCAAATTCAGGTGTTGAGTCAATTTGTTTCGTTATTGTATCTGAAAATTGCAAACGTAAACAAACACAAATACACAATATTGCTATCTCTTTGATGTGATAAACTGGCCGTCTTTTTTAACTTTTCTGTTTTCAAGTTCATTCAATGATTGGTTCATTGAACATTTGAACTATACGTTTGAAACAATGAAGTGTGACCGTGGAGAGCAATGTGGCCACTATATCCAAGTGAGTTGAACATTTGTCGAATCTCACTGTGGAACCAAATTACCTGCATCTGCGTATATATATATATATATATATATATCCTAGAAAAGTTGAAAGTGTTCGTAATTCCAAGGTCCAGTTCATATAATTTCCTTCTAATAGCATAGATTCAAACGTTATCGCACAACTTTCTCTATTCCCAAGGGAATAATCATGGAGCTACACTGGCTCTTGGAGTCAACGTGCAACATATGATGGACCACTATACGAAAAAATACTTCATCATACAACTTGATGCTCCTTATGTCGACGAAACTGAGGAGAATCGTGGAGAATGGGGGAAGATCAAGTTTGTAATGCTGGATGTGAAGGTTATGCTCTCAGTAATGTTTGAGTGAATTCAAAGTAAATATATTCCCCCAGAGGCTGAAATTCCGTCAAAATGGTGACTAATTGGTAGTTGACAGAAAAGGCAGTTTCCGTACTTTGAGCAGACCACAAGTGTTTTGCCCCAGAGTCTCACCACTACTAGCTAACTATTGCAGATTTAAAACTATATGGTTCTACTTCATCGCGGTCGTGTAGGAGAAAAATACAGGTTTCCTAGACACCCATATGCATCAGTTTGGCCAATATATCTGTGTGTAAATATAAGTAATGATGCAATATTAATTTTCGCTCTTATTGAGTTCAACTTGAAAAATCAGTCGACTCACAACTAGGATTTCATCTGGTTTATCATATCTCAGATTGTGGCGAATAGAACGACACACATTGGATGTGGATCGGCAATGTGCAAAAAATCTCTGAGGACTCCATGGCGAACGACAGTCGTCTGTAATTACGGCCCAACGTGAGTACCACCACATCACAATTGGATTTCAAGGAGCAAGTAATGATTGATTGAATATAGATCACCTCAAGTTATTCTATACAAGCTGACCATGATTCACAATGCATTTATTATGAGTAAAACATTAGAAACAACGAGTTATATTGATTGTAAAAATTCCCATCGAAATGATGCTAATCCAATCCATGGATAAGAGCGTCAGCAGAATGAGTTGGGAGTAAAATATTTGGCATGCAGCAACATATTCTTTTGTTGAGAGGCCTTTAGGAAATGTTTGATATCCATACATAACCATAACTTGTGAGTTCGAAGCAAAAGAATAGACTAGTTCACTTATGCTAACAGACGAAGACCGAAAATGTCATTGTATGATTGTTTGCTTGTGAAACTGTGGCTTTCAGAAGAGCCACATAATGTCATTGTCACAGCATGGAGCGCATCACGGTAAAAGTCATATTTCATAATAATTTTACCCAATCTTGCGAATAAACTTACCCGTAATCTCTCTGATTTATCTTTGCTCTCATTTAGTTGTTCTCGAAACTGTTACAATAAAAATAACAACTTTCTGTATTTGGTCAAAGCACGAACTTTAGACATAAAAATGCTGAAAGTAATGTTCACTAGACGAACATTTTCATATGCGTCTCCATGAAATGAGGAGTCATCCAAGATAAACATTGTATTATTGTTTGGCTAATCAATGAAGCCGTTTCTGATAATCTCGGTTGATAGTACCTGCCATTGTGATTGATTTCGCCAGTGAAGATTCTAGGTCAAGGTGATTGTCTGCACAAGTGACCATCGGGCTTTATAGGCCAGCTTTGTCTTTCTCGTAACCCTAGTTACTCATAACTATATAGCGGGTTCTCACCTCACGTTGGAATTCAGACTACCAACCTATTCATCTGATCAATTGTGTGTGGGCCACACTAGTGCAAACTGAACTGGACAGCAAATATAAGCGATATTTGACCCGTTGAAAACAGAAGTGTGACGTTTTAGCCATGTTAAAACTGTAGAACATACAGACAGAAAGCAGACGGGATGTTTAAATTCACCTTCAGACACTTTTAGAATATATGTTTGCTCAAAAATAATAAATCAGAGATTTCTATCTATTGTATAATGTAAAGATCCTTTAGTAAAACCACTCTTGGTCTGGTTTATCCCACTCCTTTCAGCGGTTATCTGGTAGGCAAGCATCCTTACAAGAAAGCAGATCCTGTCGTATGTAACGGAGTGAAGAAACTCGATACACCAGTTGCATCGAATGAAACGAGTACATGGCCTCGGGAAACAGCAGAGGAAAAGGCTCGACGTTTGATACGTGGACAGCCACGAACATGTGCATGTTCGGACAAGTGAGCTGGTCGGATGGATGCACAACTTTTAATTTTCAATGGGCTGTCCGAATTTCAGTTCCAATCAGTTTCTCGGCTTCTCAGTTTATGCGCAAAATTCTCATTCCTGTCCTCACACTCAAACACACACCGCAGTCTTATTACATATTTTTCCATTTCTATGCTCGAGCTTTTACTTACAACCTGAAATATTCAAGCTATGGCAATTTATTCTCGAATAAATCAGAGCGTTTCTTCCCAAAACCCGCAAAGTCATGTCCGAATGAGACGATTAGGAAACCCTAGATGAACGAGTTTTGGGCTATAAAACTTAGTGGCTTTCACTTTCGGACGTTTGGATTTCGAATTAAGCTACTAGAAAGCTAAAACTAGGATTGATATTTCGCGTAAATAGGGAGACAAAACAGTCCGCGAAGGGATGCACTGTGGATTCAATTTGTTCCGAGTCTCCTTGTAGGATCGTCATTAGCAAGCAATGAAATCCCGAAAGAGTCCTGAACTAATTCAGGTACCGAACCTGTGGAAGACCGTGCAACAAATTTACACCTAATCTGTTATGGAGGCTCGATCATACTAACAACTGAGAGTAAACCTGGTACCAAAAGCTAGTTAAGAGATTTGTCAATATGTTTTTTTTTGATGCAAGCTGAAAGCACTCCGATTCTTGTCGGATTCTTTGGATTTACCACCGCGTGATGTGACAGATATCAACATAAGCAATATCGCTAAAAACTTCCAAACACACGAATCAAATAACTAGTCTACAAAAGTCAATTTATTATAACGGTGTTTGCCCACTTGAAGTCGACATCCCGGTGCAATTGGCTACTGAGAGACGTGAAACAGTTGTGAGTATCAAAGCGGTTACGCTTTGTAACTCCCTTACCGAGTTAGTTGAGTGACGAGCAGTAAACGAAGCAAACTCAATCAAAATCAAAGACATTCAGTACGAAGTTTTGTTACTACGAATATAAACATCAATAACGACATTTACGTGTCGTAAATAATGAACCGCAAGAGTAGCCGATCACAAAGTCATACAAAGTTAAGAGTGAATCGACCGGCAACGATTCAAGTTAAAAAGCACAGTAGCCTACGCGACTAACGCAGATCATGTAATGTTTTTTTGCGATAAAGTAACTGTCCCTGAAAGGCTTGCAGCAAAATTCAGATGAGAACGAAGGATAAAAATGATATCAGAATTCTAGCGATATAAGGATACGATCGGGAGAAATAATAGAAATATGATTGGATCTTCAATCACGCTTCATTAGGACATTACACGCTTAACGTTCGCTGATTTATCTTTCCCGAGTAAGTAAACATACAAGTGATCCCCGTTGAATTTCCACGATTTCTACTGGCTATCTATGGCTCAATTCTCCCCCTCCCAAAAGTCCATTGACAGCAGAAGTTTGACCACGAAACTTGCTTCAATTTTTTATCTACTTACTCTGTTGTGGCGTAAAATTTTGGCTCAAATCCTCACGGTGATTATACAGGGCTTGGTAAAACACAATCAACCGGCATGCGACTGGCAAATGGATCATTCTTGAGCCCCTTCCTTTGTTCGTGTATTCAAAGTTCTTTTGGGGTACATAAATCTAACAGCATATCCTGCTCTAAATTTTGAAGTGGGTTGCTTTGGATATCCTTCAAGTGATTTCAATTAGACCGATTGCCTTTGTTCGGTATATTATCTTTTGGATCGCTAAAACGAACTTCCTACATCAAACCATCTAACTTCGAACATCCCGCCAAGCCGACTGTTACCACGGAGACATCACTTCCGGTATCCAACGAAGCATTAATCACAACCGATTTCTTGGGTCGTTTGACCTCTACCGGAATCATTCACATGCACACATCGCAATCCATAGAGAACATTTGACAAGATGTTTGCATAACACGTGTGACAGGTTCTTGATGTCCTAGCCAGTGGTGATGAAACATACAGATCTTCTTCTTGCATGATTTTCGAAAATCACATTGATCGGCGCCATGCTCAGAATGTAAGTGAAACACAGTTTGTGGACCGACAATAAACTTCAAAGTTGTTGTTTGGTTAGGAATTGAAACTCTGGTTAACTCTAGCTGCATTTCTCACACATGGTATTATCTGAAACAACAGCATTGAATTTCTGAAACGTCGCAGGTTATTTTCTTGAAAAGTAGGAACCTGACTGTCGAATTCCCAGTAAATGACAACCTGAACTTCCATATAAGATTGCCTTTGACACAGCAAATTCGCTAGCATCTCAAGAGAAGTAACTCCCAATTATTCCGACAGATTTACTCAGAAATATATACGACGCCGTAGATTTTTGAAGCTGATCCAACTGTGTGTACTGAATTGAGGTCGGTCACATAACCTAAATGATTCAGAACATCACCAAAACTGTGACCAGTAAGGCATTGTCACGATGTACCATGTTTGGTGAAGTTTTCAAATGCACACCTAAAAATAATGTGGTCCTGTTTGATATAGCAAGCAGCTTTCCAGGGCAACGTCGACCTTCCCCTTTACGAAAGGATTGCAGATCAGCAGAGGCTGAGCATCACTTGTAATGTGCAATGCTATCTGTTCGTCGATCAGTTCAAAAATAGCATGATAAATGACAAGTGGACAGCCTCAGACATCTCAACAAGTAAACCGATCAACGTACTTTCCTATTCAACACGTATTCTCTATCCGCGTTACTGATTTCTAGTCACATCGGGACCTTGAAAGTGAAGTCGTAATCTTTGTTTACATAATAGGGAGCGTAACACTAACGAGTTCGTTAACCCCGACATCATCTGTTTGGTCAATGATGTCAGTAATCCCATCGCATTTCAAGGCAGCTGTTGCTCATCTCTTGGCTTCAGCAATTGATCAGATTGCTTCCGGGTCCTCCAACCTCAAGTATGCCTTTTCTAATTCCAATGCATTATCATTCACCTGGAAATCACAGTTTACACATGAATACAAGGAATTCGGACAGAACTTACCAGGAAGGAGATGACGGAACGGCATCTTCACAGGTTAACTCTAAGCTTTATGTTCAATGCAGAGTTGCATGGGATGTGAAACAAAAGTGTGAATGTCAGAAATGTCAAAGGATGTCAAACGAATAAGCGCAAATGTCAGAAAGTGGTATAACAAAGCCACAATGGAACTAATCGAAGTCACCTAAATGTAATCTGAGCAATCAGCATTAATCTTGACGAAGTGAAATGATATAGGTCAACGGAGGACGGTTAAATACTAATACGGCCGCCTAGAAGGGATTATTTTTACTTGTTTCGTCCAACCAATCAACTACAAGATCCTATTTTCACGGGTTTGAAATACATTTCAAACTGTGTTTCGGTTCATATATTACACGGTATTCGAAAATGTACAATAATGCAGCAAATCGTGAACTCATACTGGACTATGCTGATTCATAGAAATACCGTGAGTGTAGATACACAGGAAGAAATTGAGAGCTAGATTGAACATGGTAAAATGCGAAATGTATTACCTCCAAAGATAAACCGGTGAACTGGTGCGAAAAACAAACATATTACTTTAAGAGAAAGGAGAACAAGAATACCACAAGTGTGCACTTATATTACAAAATAGTTGAAGTCATAACCAGTAAAGACTACGATGGATCATCAGCAGTAAAATGAACGACAGTAGCAGAAACAAAACCTACTACTAATACTACTACTACTACTAATATCACTACCACTACTGCTAACACTACCACTGAGATAATCCGGAAGACGTGCCTAGTCAGCAAGTTGTCAAGAGAAGCACTGGTTCCGCTGTCACCAAAATTAACCAGTTGCTAGAACAATACTCATAGGCATACCGGCGGTTCAGTCCAGAAGGAGGAGTAGTCGCATGTTTTGCATGACCTCGTTTACTTTATTGCGTCTGGTTCCTTTGACATAGCCGCGTTCGTTAATTATCTACAAATGTCTATAATTGCTTTTTTAGCAATCAGCCGCTTACTTATTCAGAAAGCAGCATGTTCGCCGCTCCACAATAAAACTAATGTGATTTTTAATATTACCGCTACTACTACCACGACTATTACTAGTACTATTGATATCATTATTCACAGTAGATGTGAGTTGGCTTTTAGCTCATTTCCATTTATGGCCCCGGACAGTACCCTTATGGATAAACTACAACTGAACTGGTCATTTGTATCAAAGGTACATGGTGAACCATGATCCAGTATTTCTTCGTCTTAATGAAGCAGTCACGCAGTTTCTAATTCTTGTCTCAGATCATTGCGCTCTGTTCGTTTGATATACCTTAGGTTCTTTACGCCTAAAATGCCACAGTTTTGAGGCAGCGATTTACTTATTACAGTGATATATAAACCTACTGTACCACAGTCCTTCTCTAACAAGAATGTGCCCAGTCCTGTGGACCATCATCCCCATTCCGTTGAGGTACTTTGTTCGAAACGCCGTAGGTATCTACCCGACATTTCTGTGGAGATCTCAAACACAGAGATTGATTCTCACACCGAAGTTTATCGAAGATCTGGTTTCGCATCACATCACAAGATCGTACATATTCCTTACTGTGTCATTAGGAACTGCGCGTTGTGCCGCTCCATCAGTATTCAGAAGAAGGTTGCCAACGGTCATCATCTGAATGGCTCAGAGGTCGACTCCCTCACTCACCCACGGATTAGATCAGGAAACAACTGTACATCCACCCTCAACGAAAGCTTCTTTCCGGTCATGAATCACAACTTTAGCCTGGATTCCTTTTCTGTTCACTATCTCAATGAAGACTGCATCCGAAGACAAAGATTTATGCTTCTTATTCTCCTGATGACATTTCGGGCAACCTTTGCAAAAAGTCTCATTTTTTTAAGCAGGTTTTGTTTGGCCTTCCGGCTTCGAAAGCTCCATCAATCGTGGTTGACATCTCCAAGTGCGATAATTTTGGCATAATTTCTTTGTACATTCTGAACCCTCCTCAAAGGCGGTGGTGATTGAGGGAGCGCCAAAACTGGCCAAAAAACGGACCGAGTTCACCTACCAGAATACATCCATGAAACTACGATTGCAAGAGTTGTGTCAAGCTGTCCATAAACCGGTTCACAAATAGTACTGTCCATGATTCCGTGTCTAGTATGGGCAGCCCACGGTCCAGGAATCACTGCGTTATACGGCTATTTCATATAGCTCGTGAAAAATATTAGAAATGGGGCATAATAGCAAACAAACTCGTTTTCAATAACTTCATCCTCTGGCTGATATATTTACATGTATTTGACAGGAATGAAAATTTTTGGACAAATAATGTTCACAGTATCGAATCCAGATTGGTTAATCAGTGTTGTAGGTGTCGTGCAATTCGGAAGCCGTTGGGAACTCGGTTGTTTAAAGTTGGGAAAATCCGGTGTAGAAAGTATATCTGGGATGGGTTGGTTGCTCTCCATCACGAATGACACGTCACTGTTGAGGTCATCTAGATTTTCTACCGTTTTCCGGATCGCTTGTGTGAAACAAAGCAAATGGTCAAACAACCTATTCGCTATTGTCTCCACCGTTTTCAAATGGATTTGACGAGCGGTCTTCGACGAACCTACAGGCTTTTTGTAAATTTTTTCGAAGGTTCAGTGCTTGGCCTGGTGCCATTCGTTGGCTAGGAGCGCTCCGATTCCTCCAGTTACGCTTCTTCTAGTTCATGACCTAGCTGGATTGTGTGTTTTGATTCTTTGAGACAGCTACCATTTCGCTTTGCCTGCATAGCCTGCCGAACTTGAGGAAACAAGTGTATAGTCTAACACTGAGTGGGGAAGGAATGCTCTAGGTCTTCGAAATTGGTGAGATGGAGGCGCAAAGTGGCGGAGGGAAATGTGTCGTTGATTGGGTCACTAGGGCGTCGAACTATCAGTTCGCTTTTAACATCTCCTTTGAAAAGAAGCCGTATGTGGAATTCTTTCTTCTTGACGGTTAAATAGCAATGGTCGTTTGGCTACTTCCGAAGTGTTCTTTTGATTGAAACTGTCCAGGTCCACGTTGTTTAGTAGCTTCTTTCTTATCTAGCCTATTTTCTCATTCACAGTTTCCTCGTAACATATCTTTTGTATACAAGAGATTAGGGACCGAACTGGATCCAATTTTTCGAAAACTGAGGCGAAATGAAGGTAACATCGACAGCGACGTTTCGATCGTGAAGGAAAACTACCAACCCACCCAACATGTACATTTTACACCGAATTTTCCCTACTTTGAACAATCAAAATCCCATCTTAGTCCAAATCGCACAGAAATAAAACATGGGATACCAATCTCGGTTTGATACTGTAAAAACTCTGTGCTGGCTGAACCTCCCTTGTATTTCACGTTTCACGCACAAATCCCTCCACCAACTGAAATATCGATTACAACTGAGAGTCAGCCAACAAAGTATCACAAATCCCACACACCACTCACAAGTGATTGCAAGATATACACTACGTATGCATATAAGATGCGAAGCATGTTCAAATGCGAGTAAGATGGCCCATCCTGTGAAGAAGACCTGATTTAGTCGGAGGCATTCGCTTGGAGTCAACTGGACAGATGCGATGTCTCCATTCGAGGCTGTCGGGCATTTCTGGGTTTCATAGAGGACGGCATTCAAAATAACTTACCTCGGTGGTTCGGATACGCCCGGACGGAAGCGGGGTTGCGCAGTGGTAACACATACGCATTCCAGTTCAAACCCTGGGTGCGGCAGGGGATACGGGCCACTGATGACCTCGGACAAAAATGAAACACGAGTCTGGTGCTTCCGAGTGTGGGTTGGTCGGATCACCTGGGAATGATGAGTGAGAGACGGAATCCAAAGGAGATTCAGCCAACGAAGTATCATCAATCCCATACAGTAGATGTCAGTATTTGCGATATATATATATATATATATATATATATATATATATAACTCTATTAGCCAGAGGATGAGGTAATCAAGAACGAACACTTTTCGATCGTGCATTTTCATATAGTGCATTGGGCATTTCAGGAATAATCATCGAATGAATTGCATCCAAATTAGGGCTGAACTTCGCGGAGTACAAGTAGACGTTCTTCGCGGTTCCACAAAGCGACGGAGAATGACACGCACTAGTCCGTTCCCATGATCACCATGTAGTTCGAACCCAGTCGTGATCGCCTTAGGATGAAAGCAGAGAGTCCCATGCACAGCAAATGAAAGCGATGGCAAAAGGTTTTCTTATTTTTGGCCACAGTGTGGTAGAAACGTCTATTAATTTGCAAAAGATCCTGCTCATTCCTGAAAAGTGCCACATTTGAGTCAACAGAACATTGACCGACCGCCATCATTTCCCACAAAGCTAAGTTACTGTACAATAAACGCTTGCATATCCCACATATTCACTGATATTTTCTCGCGACCCGCATGAAGTTGTTACGTCACCATCTGAATTCGAAATCACTTAGAAAAAGCAGTATGATTCTCCATTCAAATGCATTTAACAGCAATGCAATGAACTTAATTCGATTTCCTAATCAATCCATAAACCATCGTCCACTTGTACAACGATTACGTTAGGAATCATGACAAATTCACCAACCGTTTACACTGTGGGTTTTTCGCGAACAACTATGAGAGCTTTGAGACGGGATGTGCTAAACTTGTTGAGGACAAATCTTTAAAATCTCATTGATGATGGTTGTAGTTAAGTAGAGCACAATCAGCTAAACAAAATCATGTAATAGGCATGTGTGTGCACTAATTTATTAGTGTGCGACAAAATCGAAAGGGGAGAACTGTTTCGATTGGGAAATTACACAGCACGTTTGAAAAACGCGAATCGTGCAAACGTATGTGAAGCCCAGTCCCCAAATCATTCAGACGTCTGTGATCGCTGATGGATTTCGCGTCATGCCCTCCACCCCACTATTTTCACAGGATGTGTTCTTATCGAACTCGATTTGGTTTGTGTGTCGAGTTCCTCTTTGACTCATCTGTATACGCTAAAATTGGCCCATCTATGATTGGATAAGTTTTCCAAATTTACCTTGGTATAACAATGAATAAAGCAGGTACTATTCACAAATCCGCCGCCCATGTTACTGGATAAAGAAGAAAAGCTTTTTGTTTGTGAACTTCGGAACATTGGTTCAGCGAATTGTACTGTAAGTGCCTAGTTGTCGGCAACAAATTTATGTCAGTGAACATTGCGATAAAATGTATAATTTTCACAAACCGGTTTTCCAAATAGAAAGAAACCTAGAAGACGGGAAGTGTGAGTTTCGCAGATGAAAGATAACAAGTTCGGTTGACGGAACAAATCACCCCTTGAAACATGACTGAGTAGATATCATGGTGGTCTGCCTATATAAGCTTCAGGTATGCAAACAGAGCATTATCTTGTATTAAGTTTTGATGCATTTTCTGGCACACAAGGAGAAAGATGTTCCTTGCCATGCTGAAAAATGTCACGATAAATTGGCTCCATGTTCTTTACGGAGAGGTCCTTTAGTCATCGCTAACGGTCCCTTGATCGATTGTATGTCTTTTACTCTTATGTGGAAACTAATCGGGAGCCGAAAAATAAACCCATCTGTAGGGTACCTGCCGTTCAGAGATTTCTCATGAGGAGTTTTTCTGTGGTTGTCATTAGAAGTAAAATTGAGACAGAATGTAACTCATATTGGATTGTAACTAGAGACTATGTTCACCAGGACAACAAACCTTGCAACAATTTTAGATCTTTGCGATACACATCCAGGGCGTGTTCATGAAGCCGGTATAAACTGAGACATGATACATCAAAGAAAATTCCAGTTGTGAGGATAATAATCTTTCCAGTAAATGCAACAAGTGTCAAAATTATACTTATATTCCCAACCCGAAAGCTGTGATCACACAAGTTCAGTCGTGCAGTCTGTGTCCCAGTTGAAAGTTCGTATGGACCAGGTCGTATTCGGGACATACGCAGAACAAATGAAAGTGAAACAGACTAGTTTGTACAACGGCAAACCACTTGTCTAAACTATCATCTCATTCCGATTATTCACACTGCTGTCAATCTTAGACATCAACTGCTAAATAAGAAAGTATTTTTCGTCTATATTCTCTGAATAGGGTGAGGCATTTTTAGTGCATGTTGACCGCCTAGTGCTTGTTGTTAGACTCTTTTGAACTCTAGGCTCTATGTCTGTCTGCCTGTCCGATCCCAAGTAACCCAACTTTTATCCTTGCATATTCCGAGAATAGAATCTTTGTGAATTGGCAATATACTGTTCACTTTTAATTTCGGTGGCCCGGGTACTTCTCATCAAAGGTGAAGTAAACAAGCAACCGGAGAGTCGTCTCTCATTCCAACCGTTTATAATCCTACGGAGCACCCATTGGTGAATTACCCATATAAAATAAAATCAGAGCAGCTTCTTCGAAACACTCGTCAAAATGATTCAGTCGTCTGATAATACCAAGATGCACTCAAAACGGCATCAGATAAAGAGTGGGAGCATTCCTTCTCTAAATGCTGACAAAAATTTGGGTAGCTGATATGAGAAAGAGCGATCCTACCACAAATGTCATCATTACTTCCAGAATGACAACGAAAGTGATCGGGTCACGGTAAGTTCGGGGGAAAGTAGATGTAGAACTTCTAACACGAAATATTCCATCATCGACATCTTTGTGATTAGGATCCTGATCATCATTGACATCTGCGTAATAGTCATCATTACCATGGTCATTATCAGTAATAATAACAATAGAAACGATGGGAAATTGACGACCATGACCGTGTCAGTATAATTACCCGGTAGATATTGGATGAATAGGACAAGAAATTGCACCAATTCATGAACATCAATTGATCGCGAAATTTAACCACCATTTTGTCTCAGTGTTGGATCACAGAGACCGGGGAAAGTACTTAACAAACTTCACAAAAGTTGAGATGGCTGCCCAATTAACGATAGTGATTCGATGGACTTTCTCCACGTCCGACAATCGTAGGACGAATCGGTGAACGGAAGCTTGGTACTGGATCGCGTGTTGGCGGAAACGCGATTTCGAAACATGGAGACATCATTATCTGGTTAGTAGGAACGGAAATAAAACACGTAATTCAAGATGTTATACTCCTGTTAATGGGTAACATGTTAGCCTTTTCCTACCATGTATGCCAAGTATTGCATCATATATGAACTAGAACGATCGACTTACACCCCTGACCAGCGTGACCGAAATGTCAACACTTCACAATCAACGCCCTCATTTATTTCTTATAAAAATGGTATGATCGTAAATGCATTCAATACGAGCGGACAAGACCGGGATCAATTCAGCTCAGAACACACGAGAAGCAACCAAATACGAACAAACAAACTAGTAAGCATCTTTGTCTCTCTCTTTCTCTGCAGTTCATAGTGCGACCGAGTGACAACCAATCAACGTACGACCGGCACTCTGTGGTCAACAGACGAAGACCATCAAACGCTATTTAGATCGTCCATTGTAGTTGCTTATTCCACTCATTTTGTCGTACCGGTACATTTTGGTTTTTGCGGCCACCTGACCAATCGAGCCGTCGGGAGTTGGCCTCATAACCATCAATTATATTATCCGAATCGGTTCTATTGCGCACAGCCGTGAACATGCATCCGTGAATGTGTTTTTGTACCCCTTGTAAACGGAGGTACTGTCACTGCCTCATAAAGTGAACATAGAGAGGACAGTAGGAGTGACTGAGATAAAATATCGGTCAAGCGAAACAGATCATCAGTGAAGCCATAACCAGACTACTAACTGACGAATGATAAGCTGCCATTTGAATGTTTTTACACTGAAGTATGGAGGAGAATCATAAGGTAGCTTCGACTAGAATCGAGCTTCTTTGTTTTTGGTTATTTTTGAAGAGACACCATTTATGTATATCTGTTGATAGAGAAAAGATTAGGTGTAGTGATTCTGTCCTATTTATTAGTGGTTCGAGAAAGCCCATTCAGACCAATCAGTATTCACTCGTTCAATGTACTCTCCAATCTGCATCCATGCCTTTCCGTACATAAACAAGTGCTTCATGCGCGTATGACCCATCTCATTCCAGCCATGGATATGGATGATCGCAGTACACGTGTCTCGTGCACATGATCTACTTTCATGTCATGTGACAGTGTATGGCAAGTTTGTGCCCACCTATCGCATTGCTGATGGATTACTGATTGTCTGTGTAAATGCGTTCCCTTGCGCATTCCGTGCCCATACAAATGCTGCGTTTTATATTCTAGACAACAATATATTTCAGTCCCACTTGGTGTGACTTCTGGTTTCATATTCAGCAACTCGGCCATTACATAATAAAATCGCTAAGAAATTCAGTTATTACTCGTGCCCGGTTAGTGAGGATTCTGGGCAGGTATGGAACGGTAGAGTGTTGTAGGCGATGACACGAGAGGTTATGGATCGGAAAGAGGAACATGTAAAAGCAAGAAAGTTACTTTTGGATAAAACACCGTGTAAAGGATAAGGGCTTTCTGCAAGGAATTTGTGAGCAAAATTTTCACATGCGGCCAGGTGTATTTTGCACGCCTAGCAGATTGTTCAGTAAAGGGTATGGAAGATACTCGACTGATAACAGATAAACCTCGACAGAGGATTTCAAATCTTTCTTCAGTAGACCAGAAAAAATAACAGGGGAACAGTAAAGTGGAACAGGATTGACACATTAGCAAACAGAAGGGAACTCACACTGTCTAACGGCGAAATGCCTAAGCCTTCGGATTTGGTAGGATAGCCGGCGTAGTTTCTTCACGTGGTTTGAAATGTAAGATGACAACTTCAACTTTGTATCGATAGTGATTCCTAAGTATTTGACGGCTCACTGTAACAAGTAGTTCTGTGGAAATGACAGATGAATGATGAGGATTACCTGATCAAAAAAGGGTAATTAAGCTCTCAAAGCATTCGGACAAATCTGAAGCCAATCTTGGTCGAACAGAGAAGTCATAGTTATGGGACAGATTACTGGGAAAGTCATTGAATTCCCGGGTCACGGAAACATCCTGACAAACAGCCACGTAGTCGGCACATTTAAATGAAGGTGCAGAAGAACTGGACAAAACTTCACTAATGTGGGTGGCAAATAAATAGGGGAGAACAAAGCTGCCTGAAGCACTCATTAATTGTTCACCAAGGTCTTGGTATTTTTAGACCCAGTGATGTGCACTGAGTTCTGTTGGTAAAATAATCAGACAAACACGCTAGTGAATTTGTGGGACAGCCGGAAGCTTCCAGTTCACGGAGGGAAAGAGACCACGGAATGGAATTAAAGGTGAATGAGTGGTCTGGAAAAGAGCATCGAGCAGTCTTCGCCGAACCATCCAGGGATTTTGTTACACGGTGAACTAAGGAAGCGATAGCATCCACAGTGAACCTTTTCGATTTGTAGGCAAACTGTAAGGGGCACCGAGTGAGTTCATAGAAGAGTTCAGACGTTTAGAAAGGGGAGGCTCTGTACCATTAGAACCAGATGAAGTTAGAACAATGGAACGAAAGCTTTTAGCTGTGACACTAACACTACGAGGTTTGGGCGTAGGAACAATGGTGGCTGGTCTCCAGCAGTGTAAAATAGAACACGAACACAAATATTTGTTTAGGAGAGAAGTAGGTGATAGCATCTGTATAGTATTATTAACGATCTGCTGTAGCTCAGCTGCCAAGGCTATCTGGGATGCATTTGCCCTCTGAATGAGAACATTTCCGTCTTCGATGTTTGAGAAAGAGGTTTGACGCTTTTGAAATGATCTGCGCAACTACCTCAATCACTGATTTTGTCTTGGCGGTTTCGGAGAATGTTTTCGGAACCCCTTTGAATTATTTATCGAAGACATCGCGTGGTTTTTGAGCAACTGATAATGGAACGACTACTGAATGAGCGAGTGTGCACCTTGAAAACGGGTCACGATTGCCAAGGTGGTGGCCAAGTCTACAAGTAGCAGAAGCCACGGTCGAATGTCGATGACTGAAGAATACCTATTCATCTGATCCGCTTCTCTTAAATGATACAATTTGACATGCATGCGCTCTTTGTACTGAGCTTTAACTTAGTCAGCGAGAATTGATCAGAGCTCTTTGAGTAACACTCCTGCCATCGTAAATTGAGCAAAGCTCCGGGATAAAATACCGACATGGTAACAAGGTTTCAAATGGTACGGTTTCGGTGTGTGTTTAGGGGTAGCTACATTAAGGTTCACCCAGCAAACAAATTTTGAAAAGCATCCATTCGCTGCCGTCATTTCCAACTTACTGAACTATATGGGAGATACCGTGCACTCGGTGGTGGATCCGCTTTTACGAGAGGCAAAATTTATTCACTGAGTATACCTTTATCAAATAAACCGTTTTACAGCTTCTTCCCAAATTTCACTGAGGACCTCTTCGTTTTTATTTCTCAAAAACGTAAACACAGGCATCGATAAACCTAATGGAATGTATATTTATATATACATATATATTCTGGGTAGTAATATTTCTTTGACTTTAGAAGTCACACATCCACTGGAAAAGAAATCAAACGCTGTGCGTACCTGCCTTCAAGAATAACGTGAACTGTCGAATAGTGTCGATGAAGGAAATCTTCTTGACTCCCTCAGGAATAACGAAATTTGATGAACGGCTGTTTTTCTGATTGACATATTCTCACGCCTGCACTTGCCAACGGTTGGTCTTGAATAGAGGTTATTCAGTGCATTCGTACCTTCCTCCCTTTTTCTGAGTCTTGGACACAACAAGCGGCACTGACCACTTGCGACACAATTAGTCAGTTCACATTGTGTCAGTCTTTATTCGGTCGGAGGATGGAAAAACGTGGTTCACTGCGTTCAATGAAGGTGGTGTAATGATGTATCACTGTTTCCAAATGAGCAAATATAGACGCGATAAATATAGTTTCATTTCATTCTTATTTCTCATGCTATGCACACGATGAACGCAACAACAAAAACAACAACAACAACAGTTAAAAGCAAACATCTTTCACTAAATGGTCACAAAGTAAGTTCATGTTTCCTCCACACGACAGAGAAATGCACTACAAAGTAGCCATGCACACTAATCAATGACCTAAATGCCGATACGCCCTTCACACACACACACACACACACACACAGTGCGAGAAAGGGATGGAACGAGATGAGCATATAGAGAAATGTGCTGAGCATTTGCGTTCGGCCTAATCAATGAAGTGTGAAGAAAATGCAGCAAATTTAGCCACAAAGGATTCATGTATTTTTATCCTCTATTTCGATCCTCAAACCTAGCCTCGTCACTGCAGAAGGATCCAGATGTCCACACGAAGACGACACTTTGAACACACTCATGATATCATGGCACAATGAAGCTAGACGAAGGATGTCAGAATATCTCGTACATGGACAACCGGCATCCGAGAGACTTCCACAATTGGTATGTCATTTTATTCCACAGCAGAAGTAATGTTTGCTCATTTGATCTCGCTACCGTTTGTACTTCGAGTCTTCTACTCACCAGTGATGTTTAGTTGAAAATCATTCTGGCTCTTGATCGTCTGATTTTGATGACAATCCCATTAGGAAGCACGAGTTTGTGTTCACTTGTTCAGTTGTGTTGTTTTGTAGCTGGTGCAATCATTTGTAACGTTGAGCCGGGGGCCTGTTCTCTTCTGGAACGAGAAAACTGGTTTGGTAGTACAAATGACGAGTGCATAGGAGGTATGGTAAACACTGTTGAGTAAGCCAGTCAGGTAACCCTTTTTTGTTAATATTCGCTTGTCTTCTGGCAATTTTTTTTGCTGATTGCCCGGGTTAAGCAAGTTATTAGAATTCTGTTGGTAAAACAAACAGCACTAGTTTTATTATGCAATATTGAAACGAAGCTATGGTTTGAAGTGCTCGTAACAGTCCTATGCATATTGACCTCCTATAAATGTTACGTCGGGGTGACCGGTTGGAACGGATAGGCGAAAGTGCATCTAAGAGTACACGATCATACGAGTGCATTCAAGTGAAGTCAACTAGAGCCCGTTATTCACTACAGAGTTGTCTGTAATCAGGTTGGTCAAATCACTTTCTTTAATTCCCTGAAATTCCTTTGGCCTTTTGCAACGACAATGACGGGAAAACAAACATCGTTCAATGGAACAATCCAAAGATTTCCACGTTCAAAAGGTACCTACTATTTGACTTTCCAATAGCCCAGGTCAAAATTCAAACTTTCATAGTCGAATCTACCGAGAATCATGACAAAATACTTCAAATTGATCGACCGTCTTCCCGGTGGTTTTATTCGAAAAAGGTTGTGTCGGCTTTGGGACGATATACGATGAACACACTAAAAATGAGCCTTGAATGTTTCTGGTTACAATCGAAAGGTGTAATGATATATGAAACTAGTCTTTCAATAGCCATGTTTATGTGTCTTTGATACACGATGAAATCAAAGGAGGGCCATTTGCCTGAAATCGAAAATGTGCACAATATACTATAAAACGCAAAACTTGCACAAAACTCTCAAGCACAGTTCCCACAGCATCCACGCTTTCGTGAATGTTGGCGCAATTCACGTCGTACTCCTTACTCATTTTTTTCCGCAGCAAGTGTTCTCGATGAATACGATGAAATCCATATGTGAAAATCCTTTTTAACTTTTGCATGCACGATAAAATTCGCCCACCCGTGAGAATAAATTTCACCATGGCAAAGAATCACGGCGTCGGAGTTTCTTCTAAAGAGACCTTCGCACTTCAACAGACACAATTTCACAGACAGTGATACGGAGAATTCGCGAGTTGGTGATACAGAAATCATAACGGTATTCATAGAAAAAACGTTAATAAAAATAATACCGATAATAATAATGATAATAATAATAATAAATAATAATATTAATAATATTTGCTTCCTTAAACGAGAAAAATAGTGCAGCTTGCTACGTGCTTTACTCTGAAACTCTTCCTGTTTGTCGACGGATCGGGTGAATTTGGAACATATTGAGTTCTCTATTAGGGCCTAATATAAAAGTGAATTATTCTAAAGAAGGTGAACAATTTGTTCTCTACAAGGATGGCTTTCCCTGTCCGATTCATGCTCATCAGGAAATGATTCGAGAATCACATGATTTCGTATAACTGACAGTCACGCCTTTTCAAGATGAAAAGCGATCCAACGGGAATGTTGATGATCCATTCAAAATTGTTGCTGCTAATCGTCTTGATTTTCAGTAGTATTGGGAATGATCACCGATTTACACAGAATAATTCAAAATGGTTCTCATTCAATCCATTTAGTAAATTCTCCAATAAGTGGCATACACAAAGAAGGCCACAATGTGCGGTGTATACATTCCGTAGGGAATTAGCTGCAATTCTGATCGTTCCACACCGTATTCCTCATCGTGGTCTATTCGCAAGTGAGTGGAAGAATCGACGCTGTGGTCTGGTCATGAATTGGCGTAGATGTAGGGAGAAGCTAATATGAACATTGACTTCGGTTGGCGCTTCCCACCTTCCTAGTTGGGGCCAAAGCGATCAATTTCCCATGCAAATTCTACAATTAGTTGCACCACAGCAGTTGGTGTTTACTGTCTGGAGTGCAATCCTATTCTATTGTTGATATAATGAGTCCAAAACACAGTATCGCCGGCTTGGTCTAAGTTAAGAATGTGTTAGGGTTGATGCCTATCCCGATCGAGTACAATGATTTTCGAGGGTCATAGTTCAATACCACCGTGTTAAACAACTGCAGATTCAGAACTCCATTATTTTTGTTCGCAGGATTCGATTCTTCAATAGTGTAACTAAATTGTCATCAGTAGTTGAATAGGTAGCGTTGAGATAATGTATTGGGAAATTGTCAGCGGTTAGGTTTAGCTCGTCAAACATTTTGATGCATGCAATGACAACTGCTCCGTTCAGTGTGGTGCCGAAATCCTCATCTGCTCCATTCGATTGTGGATGCCTTGATGGAGTTACCACTTGGCAAGAACCGAATGATTCCACTCAATCGGTCAATAACTCGACTGGGGAATAAATTCCATTATCGGTTGTGAGTGCTCATGGAACGTCATCCCGACAGCAAGTCTTACTGTGAGAGACGTAATAGTACAAGCATTAGATCGAGTGCTAAAGAAATAGACCTCTGGCCAACAAGAACATGAATCAGTAATGGTCAATGTGCAATGCCTGTCCGAGAATGAAACACAGTAATCGTCGTGAACGGAGTACTTTTTTTGTCACTAACTAAGTAGTGGCTTTGTGTGCATATATTCGGAATGGAGAGTCTGAGATGAATGAGCGACAGGAGACAAGAAATCTATTTGTAGAATGGATTATGCTTTCCTATGTTGAACGTCACGTGAATATGCAGCTAACGATAAACTCCATCAATGAACCATAGCTACTGTGTGCACAGAAGAAACGTACTTCATCATTAGGACCGGATAACACTAACAGGAAATCCACAAGCACAAGGCTGAATGAAACATCGATCATATATCGACTGAGCAATGAGCGTCAAGTGAAATCAGCGTCCACCGATTTGAGGTACGTGATTTCATTGATCAGTGGAGATCGACCCGCAAGCACATTCATGCAACAAGTAGGCAAAATGCACTGTCGGTACTTGGAACGGCATGTGAAGGCCGATCAGAATACACCAATGGTGAGCGACGGTTTTTCTGAAGAATGATCTGGATTGTGAGGAAACTCCGAGTCTTCGTAGTCTGCCCAAATATTGCCACGTGTTACACATCCATCAACAACAGCAAGTCCATTAGTCGTAGAATAAAACACATACAACTCACAGGGTACCTAGTTACTTGAAGGTCAGAAATCATGGTGGTAATGCATTATCCACTGAATTGGAGAACATTTTGGATTTTGATTCACAGATTATCTTAGATCACTATCCTGAATTAGTTTGCCTGAAGGGCAGATACTCTTATCCGATCATTTGCTTTATTTGCCAGATCCAATGCGTCTGAAGGTAGTCGTGAAAGACCTTCAGCTGGATAGTTTTGACATCCAGATCGATATATTTTTAGAAGATCGTAATTCAACAGTCAATCCGTAATGGACGATGACCTGTTGACCCAATAGAGCTGCCTTTTACTTGACAAAGTATTTCAACTCAGATTTCGATAATTTAGGCGAAGCCCAAGACACAGTTGTTTCCTAACACCCTCCCCCATCGATGTGGTAAACGTTTTTCTCTGTCAAAGCCCCAGGTGTATTAAACTCCAAATTTGGTAAGGGTTTGTAACGGCTCATCTATTGAAGTGAACTGTGGCACTTAACATAGATTACGGGAGCACATACCAAGAACGGTTTTCATTTGTTTGGCATAAGCACGACTTGGATCATCATTTATGACTCTAGATTTTCTGGCTCGGTTTGACAGGTCAAACTGGTATGATGTGCCCCAAAATCTGCACCGGTCCACAAACAAATGTGCATTTGCTTTTATCAAGTCGGGGATTCAGTTCTTGCAACTCACAAGTATCGTCGAGGTAAACCACAGTATCAAGCGCACCACAGACAGCACGAATCATACACATCTTCGAGGATGCCAGAACGGAATTGAGTCACATTTCGAGAAAGTTGTACTGAAATAAAACCTCTGACGTCAGAGAAGCAGTAGGAACGTTTTCCGGGATACATCAAATCATCTGTCTCATGCTTACATTTCCTGTGCGTATTTGTTACAGCAGTGCGTTGAAGCATCGACATGCCAAATCTGTTCACTGTACGTGGTTTGGAGTAGAAATAGGGAAGGATTATTAGTATTATTGCTTTGTGTAGGAAGAGAAAGATGCAGTTATTATGCAGAAAGATACTGCTTGGAGAATGTAGATTGCACAATAGTTACGGGTGATGTGGAGTCTAATTCCATTGAAACCGAACTGTTACGGTATGGCGTGAAAAGAATAATGCCGCGGATATCATAACGCGGCAGTCTCAGTTCATCCATCTGTGATGCATCTAGAGAGTGGATCCGAAAACGTCGAGCAAGGTGAAAGATATTCTGGTGGTTCTGTTGTAAAAACCTATCCCTTTTGCCGCACGAGCAGAACAAGGAGGATACTTTAGTACATAGGAGACAATTCTACAACGAAATCCAAGTGGAATTTTTGTTTTGCTACTTTTCTACACGGAGGATAATTGATTCCGGTTTGACATGCTACCCGATGATGAAAACTCCTCTAATTGATTAGATATTTATATCTCCATACAGAGACGTTGACAAGTTTTATCGTTCGATAATGTTCCAGCATCTTCAACAGTGCTTCCTGTATACGGTATTCCGTGACTCCAGCAATTAATTGTTAAATAAGCATGAAGCCTTCGATCAACTTCTGTGGACTGTTGGAATTGTCACAATACCGCATTCTTACAAGGAAACGTGGTGCGTAATGTTTCAGTGATTTGTGGTTTTCCATGTCCGGCGTTAAAACCGGAATTTGGTTGTGAAGATGGGAGTCTCAAAAACGACAAATGGATCAAAAGCCTCAATGGATGAATTTAGTGAGGGACTCGTGTGCAGTTTCAAGTTATCAAATTGGTGTTGTATTTCGTCCCTTGCTGAGTGAAGAAACAGTTTCGGCTTCTCTTCTTCGTCAAATTCGACTGATGGAGAGTGAATGTGATTGTGACAACGGGATATGTTTCAGTAAATTTTCTCCGAAATTCAAGATACCAATGTAAATATACACAATCGAACTGCAAACAGGTTAGCGATAAATTCTGTGCCAATAAAAGGCATACCATCGAGTTAAATACTATTTCAAGTGCAACTTTACTCGGGTTTTCCATGGGAGGCACTTCAAAATTGACCAACATGAACAGTTCATTCAAAATAGCCATATAAATATTGGTTGGTCTACCAGTGGAGTTGCCGTAGCATTAGCTCGGTAACTTCATGCCAACACTCAGTGGAAATGAAGCATATAACAGACCCCGATCAATCGTTTAGGTACGCGTAACACAATCCAAATACGTCAATCGTTTAGTTGTAGTTTTCACTACGGTTCTATATTGAAAATTATCATCAATATGACACAAAGCTGTACAAACCTCAACGGCAACCGCTCTGTGAATCAGAGTCAGCTAAATGCGAGCAAATTCAGGATCAGTTGAGTTTCAAGCGGTCAAATCAAAAAAATGTCTATGAGAAATGTGGGTCAATGTCCGGTTTGTGGTTGAGCGATTGAACAAGTGTGGCGCAAAACATTGATGGAAAACATGAACTTGGAGTGAGGGTAGGGGTGTCAGTTCGATCCTGAGTTAGATCCTCGAGTTTCATTGTTCTGTCGATTATAAGGCACTTTCGAAGCTTAATATAGACAATTTCGGTATCGGTTTTCCAATCACGCGGACAGTCTAACGCATCTTTCGCGAAATGTTAAAATCCGACTACTGTTTTTCATGTATTGATATATATATATATATATATATATATATATATATATATATATATATATAAAATTCGACACCACATAGATGAACGATCGACTGGTGAGCAAACTTTGAACCAAGCTATGGTCGGAGAGGTGAGATGGTGTGTTTCCAGAAATCATGTTTTGATAGCACGACGCCCGATGTTATATTCGATAATAAAACAGCAATGGTCACGCAGAAAATTCGCCTAATAACATCCGAGTACGCAAGTTCTGATCTCCTTGCTCCCCAAAATGGTTTGCTTGGTTGTCTTGATTACGTTTAATGTTTGCTTGCTCGGTTTTCAGAACTTGCTTACTCGTGTGTTATCAGGCCGATTTTCTGTGTTGTGTCCTCATTTGTGGACGTCAAAAGCCAGTCGTCCCCTCTCCACCCCAATTTCCAAACCCATAACTCCACGACACAGGACAGAGCTATTTAAGATGTGACATTCTCCATTTGACAGGAGAGGAAACCTTCGCTGTATGTGGACGTTTGGATGTGTGTGGACGACCCAAGCATAGGTATTATTCGTCTTGTTTCCCATGAGTTCTCTTTTAGGTAGATTTTTCTGAAGAATAACAAACTCATCCGGAAACACTTGGAAGTAGTGGTCTGGACTGACCTCGGTGTAACCACAGTTTCACCTGAATTATTCAGTGAACGGAATGAATTCAATTTGAATTACTCCTTAATTCATATCCTGTGCAACATTTTTTCGAATTCGTATTCACCGATAACCATTGATTTTGTGCTTGGATGCGATTCCATACAAACGTAAAATAGGTTACTCAGGACCTGGAACGGAAATGTCTGCAAAGTAACGGTTACTGAATTTAACTTTGGGCCACGTGCAATGAAAATTTTCATTCAACACATATCATTGGACATTAGCACATGGACAGGACTCACATGGCTGCAATGGCTAAACTGTACGAGATGAAATCAGAAGACATTCGAACTGGCTCTGAAAAATGATAGTCATTTTGCAAAACGTTATAGAAAAACACATACTCAATCGACCGTTGAATTACCAAAGCACTGACTGGTCATACCCAGGGTTTCAAATTCTATTCGCTGACAGAGTTCCGTCGAATGCGTGACTGTCAAATCCGTGAGCATATAATGCAAGCAAAGTCTGAGGTGCAATGGACAGTATGCGCATAATGATATTGGTTGAGTAAAAACGTACTTCGTATTCTCGATCCCATTTCGAAATGAATGAGCACTTTCTCGGACCTAATATATCACATTGAATAAACCACCTAAACTCACCAAAATATTCGCTCTCATTTTCTGTCCTCGAGTGCTGTTCTTTGTTCACTCTTTCCACATCTGCTCTCCAATGTTGTGACATATATCAGCATCGAAGCTGTTCTATTTAAAGATGACTAACCGGTGTTTTGCATATCCCGGTGACTCATTCCTGCTGAGCGCAAATATTCCCAAACCCAACGGAAAGAATTAGCAATCATTCTTTTAGAACCCATTTCAATATTTGGGCAGACTACGAAGACTCGGAGTTTCCTCACAATCCAGATCATTCTTCAGAAAAACCGTCGCTCACCATTGGTGTATTCTGATCGTCCTTCACATGCCGTTCCAAGTACCGACAGTGCATTTTGCCTACTTGTTGCATGAATGTGCGTGCGGGTCGATCTCCACTGATCAATGAAATCACGTACCTCAAATCGGTGGACGCTGATTTCACTTGACGCTCATTGCTCAGTCGATATATGATCGATGTTTCATTCAGCCTTGTGCTTGTGGATTTTCTGTTAGTGTTATCCGGTCCTAATGATGAAGTACGTTTCTTCTGTGCACACAGTAGCTATGGTTCATTGATGGAGTTTATCGTTAGCTGCATATTCACGTGACGTTCAACATAGGAAAGCATAATCCATTCTACAAATAGATTTCTTGTCTCCCGTCGCTCATTCATCTCAGACTCTCCATTCCGAATATATGCACACAAAGCCACTACTTAGTTAGTGACAAAAAAAGTACTCCGTTCACGACGATTACTGTGTTTCATTCTCGGACAGGCATTGCACATTGACCATTACTGATTCATGTTCTTGTTGGCCAGAGGTCTATTTCTTTAGCACTCGATCTAATGCTTGTACTATTACGTCTCTCACAGTAAGACTTGCTGTCGGGATGACGTTCCATGAGCACTCACAACCGATAATGGAATTTATTCCCCAGTCGAGTTATTGACCGATTGAGTGGAATCATTCGGTTCTTGCCAAGTGGTAACTCCATCAAGGCATCCACAATCGAATGGAGCAGATGAAGATTTCGGCACCACATCGAACGGAGCAGTTGTCTTTGCATGCTCCAAAATGTTTGACGAGCTAAACCTAACCGCTGACAATTTACTGGTCCACTGTCGCAACGCTACCTATTCAACTACTGATGACAGTTTGGTTGCACTATTGAAGAATCGAATCCTGCGAACAAAAATAATGGAGTTCTGAATCTGCAGTTGTTTAACACGGTGGTATTGAACTATGACCCTCGAAAATCATTGCACTCGATCGGGATGGGCATCAACCCTAACACATTCTTAACTTAGACCAAGCCGGCGGTACTGTGTTTTGGACTCATTATATCAATAATAGAACAGGATTGCACTCCAGACAGTAAACACCAACTGCTGTGGTGCAACTAATTGTAGAATTTGCATGGGAAATTGATCGCTTTGGCCCCAACTAGGAAGGTGGGAAGCGCCAACCGAAGTCAATGTTCATATTAGCTTCTCCCTACATCTACGCCAATTCATGACCAGACCACAGCGTCGATTCTTCCACTCACTTGCGAATAGACCACGATGAGGAATACGGTGAGGAACGATCAGAATTGCAGCTAATTCCCTACGGAATGTGTTCACCGCACATTGTGGTCTTCTTTGTGTATGCCACTTATTGGAGAATTTACTAAATGGATTGAATGAGAACCATTTTGAATTATTCTGTGTGAATCGGTGATCATTCCCAATACTACTGAAAATCAAGACGATTAGCAGCAACAATTTTGAATGGATCATCAACATTCCCGTTGGATCGCTTTTCATCTTGAAAAGGCGTGACTGTCAGTTATACGAAATCATGTGATTCTCGAATCATTTCCTGATGAGCATGAATCGGACAGGGAAAGCCATCCTTGTAGAGAACAAATTGTTCACCTTCTTCAGAATAATTCACTTTTATATTAGGCCCTAATAGAGAACTCAATATGTTCCAAATTCACCCGATCCGTCGACAAACAGGAAGTTTCAGAGTAAAGCACGTAGCAGGCTGCACTATTTTTCTCGTCTAGGGAAGCCAATATTATTATTTTTGTGCAAATTTTCGATTTCAGGCAAATGTCCCCCTTTGATTTCATCGTGTATTTATCAATCAAAGGCACATAAACATGGCTATTGAAAGACTAGTTTCATATATCATTACACCTTTCGATTGTAACCAGAAACATTCAAGGCTCATTTTTAGTGTGTTCATCGTATATCGTCCCAAAGCCGACACAACTTTTTTTCAAATAAAACCACCGGGAAGACGGTCGATCAATTTGAATTATTTTGTCATGATTCTCGGTAGATTCGACTTTGAACGTTTGAATTTCGACCTGGGCTATTGGAAAGTCAAATAGTAGGTATCTTTTCAACGTGGAAATCTTTGGATTGTTCCATTGAACGATGTTTGTTTTGCCGTCATTGTCGTTGCAAAAGGCCAAAGGAATTTCAGGGAATTAAAGAAAGTGATTTGACCAACCCGATTACAGACAACTCTGTAGTGAATAACGGGCTCTAGTTGACTTCACTTGAATGCACTCGTATGATCGTGTACTCTTAGATGCACTTTCGCCTATCCGTTCCAACCGGTCACCCCGACGTAACATTTATAGGAGGTCAATATGCATAGGACTGTTACGAGCACTTCAAACCATAGCTTCGTTTCAATATTGCATAATAAAACTAGTGCTGTTTGTTTTACCAACAGAATTCTAATAACTTGCTTAACCCGGGCAATCAGCAAAAAAATTGCCAGAAGACAAGCGAATATTACCAAAAAAAGGGTTACCTGACTGGCTTACTCAACAGTGTTTACCATACCTCCTATGCACTCGTCATTTGTACTACCAAACCAGCTTGCTCGTTCCAGAAGAGAACAGGCCCCCGGCTCAACGTTACACATGATTGCACCAGCTAAGAAACAACACAACCGAAAAAGTGAACACAAGCTCAAGCTTTCTAATGGGATTGTCATCAAAATCTTTCATATATGAATACGCCTTTCGATTGTAACCAGAAACATTCAAGGCTCATTTTTAGTGTGTTCATCGTATATCGTCCCAAAGCCGACACAACCTTTTTCGAATAAAACCACCGGGAAGACGGTCGATCAATTTGAATTATTTTGTCATGATTCTCGGTAGATTCGACTTTGAACGTTTGAATTTCGACCTGGGCCATTGGAAAGTCGAATAGTAGGTATCTTTTCAACGTGGAAACCTTTGGATTTTCTCATTGAACGATGACTGACACGTGTTTCTCAGTGAAGTTTTCATCTTCGGACATGCAGGACTCGGATTTACCCGATCAAAATGTGACCAATATTTGACTATTCAATGTCACTCGTGATGATTTGTCATCGTGATGGATATTTGAAGCTTGGATATTCCAAACACACATTTAAATGTGCAACATTCCGACTCGATAAGAATATTTACTTTTCCGGAATGTTTTCACCAGAATGTCAGTTCTATTCTTGGTAATTATACAAGCAATCATTAGGAACACACATTCAAATTTATGAATATTTGCCGAGTGTTTTTCTAATTTCTTAGTGCCTCCTCGGACACGTGCACGGTGGTTTATTGATGGATTGGGAAGTCGCATGAACTTCATTGCATTGCTAGTAGAGTGCATTTGAATGGAAGTTCATACTTCTCTCTCTATTTGATTCGGAATTCAGATGTTGATGTTATAATCTCATACGAATCAAACGTAAGTTTTAGTGAAAACCTCGTGCATGTAGTTGTTTGTCACTTAATAACATAAGATTATGGAAAATGATGATAAACGGGTAATATTTCGTGAATTAAAGAGCCATAAAAGGTGGCGGACAAGCTAATTTACGGTGATTCGTAATCACGGCATTACATCACATCTCATGTGAACACTGTTTGGTGAACAAAACAGAAATCAAGCTAAGGCGATGAGTCAAAACAGAGAGGAAGGGGGATAGGTTATCACATATCACATGCGTGACCTCGATCCGTCTCCGGACCGTGAATAGGTGTCTGCGGTGTCATTAGTCGGATCAATGGATCTGAAGTTAGTTTGTGGGTAGAGGGTGGAAACCAACCGGGACCATAATTGCCAGGCTGTATGGCCTTCCGAAAGTCCACATGGAAGGCGTACCGATAAGACCTATTTAGGACACTTGTAGCTCAGCCTACCATGCAGTAGCCAGCTGAGGCCCATCTTGATTGAGTACAGTAATATCCGAGGGTCATAGTTTATTACCGCACGGGATTTGATGGGTGAAGATCGGATAAAAAGGAAATCCGATGGAGCCTAGCAAGGCTGGAGAATACGGAACATGCGACAGGACGTCCGTTTTGAAAGCTTGGAAGTTGATACAAATATGAACGACAACGATTTCATCAACTCATCAGTTACCTAAACTTTAGCAACTAGGTTCGTTACCCACCTAAAGTCCTATGCATCTGTAGTGACCCATTCACTTATTCTCTTAATCCTCAGAGAACATCTCACCACAAGAAGGAAAGAGCCCATAAGAGTGGCGACAACCGAACGGCAAAATCTCTTCCTTTTCGATCATTTCAGAATTACACCGGCCTAATACTTAGGATGTCACCCGATCAGCTGAATGTTATCTTCTCACCACACTCATCCCAAATGGTAGAAGTCAAAGATTTAAAGCGTGACTTCAACAAACATCGACGTCCGTCGCCGTTCATTCGTCCCAACGCACCATCTCACGTCGGCATTACCAGCTGCACCTCGAACAAAATATTCCCACCAGATCATTATATTAAGCTGTCAAACCTCGATTGTTACAAATTCAACGGACCTGCTAATCTTCCCCACTTGTTTTAGGCAATTTGAACATACACTCACAACGGCATTGATACGATTAAACAATATGTATTTGAACTGTAAAACGATTCCTGACTTTGGAGATGGAAAGTCATCAAAACTTTGCCAAAGAAAGGAACAGTTAGATTCCGCCCATATCGCAATAAAAGATTGGCAAATGATTTTACAGAAAGAGACCCCAATCGATCAGGCTACCGCTGTTCATGCTCTACCTCGAAAATCCTGTCGTTTGTTGACACGTAATGAATTGCTTTTGCTGAAAAAGTATCAGACTATATGCACACCTGGTTGTAGATTACAGTAATACACTTTCCAGTGTCCAATGCCGAACACTTATTCCTGTACTCTCAAATAACCGAATTCAAACCTGTTACTTGACCTTTATCTATTTTTTATCTGAAACAGACTACTTGATGCGGAAGTCAAGCATAGTTCATCTCTGTTTGAATCCAGGGCTTTTTACAAGGCATAATTAGCATAGCTTTTATACTATCAACCTTTACGTCGTCTGTGTATGTCGAACGCTTTCAATACAATATACAGTGTGCAGGTGATGTTGACATTGGGCTACTCCATACGGATGCACCAGCTACGAGCAACCTCCAGTTTGGTCTGTTAGATCACGATCGCGTGTCCAGAGGTCATAACCTAAACCTGAATCCCCATAAATGCTCTGACGCGGTTTTCTCCCTTCCGAAGGAATATTCCCTTTGTTCTTCAGGAATACTGAGATACCGACAAGGTACAATCATTTGTGATTAACGTTGGTCTGAACATGTTCTCACCAAAGTCAGAAGACTGATCAACTTTGTTTGGCGTCCGAAAGCAATATCAGTATCCTTTTACATAATTCAATGACTTTTATCTGCTTGCATCTGACTTAACTGGTTGTCCCACAGTTCCCCCGTCTTTCTTGATCTGTGACCTAGTAAAAACCACAATAGATAATATATGAGGTGCTAATAGTATATAATCAGTGTACCTTGTAGAAACACAATTACACTCTAACACATTACATCTCCACTACGTGTGCAAACTATTCTACGAGAGGATCCTCAATAACACATGTCATCAGCTCCACAGTCACATTAGCACAAGGACATCCTCTTCTTTCATCCTCAACAAAAATTGAATCATTTATTCATACCCGAATGCTTATCGCTCCTGTGAAGCTCATTGCTTTGCTCGCTTGCTATGTGACATTGCGAATATCAGCACCGAACTGGAACGACGCTTAGTGTCTTAGTTCCTACCAATCTTCCTAAATCGCTTCTTATCATTCGACTTTATGCGTACAAGCTGTGATTCACTTGTATAGTTGCTATGAATACAGCTATACTTACTTTTGAATATTCATCCACTCAAGAAAAAACATGAAGTAATTATCTTAATTTGATATGAAATAATACTGGATGATCAATGGAGGTACTTGATTCTCCAGCTGTCTAAGGCTTAACCACAAGGCAGTGGGACGAAGCATGGCGCCCCTAACCCAAAGGGTTCCGGTGACTGATTGCTCAGTTCATATACTCCTTTGGATGAGGCCAGACGCCCCTCCACCACAGATACCGGTGAGCATAACAATGCATGCCTCATGCACTACCCATGGTTTGTTTGGAATCAAGGTTTAGCCATCTCCTGTAGGCTGGTTCTCAATCAGCTAACCCAGTGAAAAGCGCCGGGCAATAGCTTCCGTTTTCTCACATCAATGAGAATTCCTCCGCCACAAGAAGGTAGTGAGTAGGACTTCGTCAGCAGGGGCTGAGGCGGACACGCGGTCATTTAGAAGCATTTGGGGAGACGTTTGGGACGAGTAGTCATCTCGGTGCCTCAGAAAATCACCCCCGACCTACTGAGGCATTTGGAGGGTGCAACTGATCAACGATTTTGTTACTTATTCTAAATTGTTCGGTAGAATCACGTAATTATTTCCAATGGACAAAAGCCATGGAGTGATGTGTAATCATCATTCTAATTTTCACCGCTTGCCCACATGATAAACAGCTTTGATAGATGAAGCTCGATAGTTATATGCAATCCAGTTCGGACACACATGGGTTGATCACGAGATAACCTGATCCAGCTGCAGAGGATATACACCAACTGTTATCCATTGTATGCGAGTGTGTGGATACTATCAGTGAGTGCTACTGTGTCCAATGAAAACTATTTGAATTCACATCAGATTTGATAAAGTAGAAAACAATAAATCATTGTACATGTGGATTAGAGGACATTGTGGTTAACACAAACGAATTTCATACATGGAATTCTATATACTGACATCCACCGCCTGCAAATACATTTTGAACATTACAAGTTACAATTTTAAGAGGAAGCGCCGTTTCAGTAAACCGACTACTGATTGATGCAACTCATCCCACTCCCCACCACACCCTAATCTTCTCGTGATGAAGTAAGTGCCAAGTGAGCCAAATAGTGCCATGATTTTGTAAACTCTATTTTTCAAACCATATGTGTGCCCATTTGACGTGACCACATCAAATCCTCTAATGGCGAAGTTGACCAGCTATCAAATGCACAAAACACATTAGATTGGAACAAAATAACCCTTCCTCCTCCCGATAGCAATCCTGGTAAGTGCTATTTTCGAGATATTGGCACAGATATCAGTCAAAAAGGACTAAAAGAGTAAAATTTACCATTGCTTCCAATATGGAACACATTCACCTGTTTCAAGTGTGACCAAAACTCGGAGCCATATATTTTGGGTTGTGTCACAGAAATATCTGTGATGTTGGTGACACAGGAAATGTAATTCAGTAGAAAATATAGTGATAGAAGTTTCACATGTATGCAGTGAATTCGTTAGAAAAACATCGAGTAGCTCATGTTATCCAATGTGACTTTGTAGTTGTCAGGTTGATGGTCTCTGGATAAGAATACTGTAGATTTATGCACAGGCTTAATCATGCCTAGTGAGCTCTGCGTGTATGTTGCTTGACGATGCCCGACCTAAAATGTCGCATGAAAGTCGGTTTCTCTCCCATTCGTCTTCTGCTTCATCTTCAATTATTCTGGGATGCTTTGCGATGCATTACTGTCGTCGGTTATTCGATCGGATTCAATGTAAATATATCACCGGAATTAGTAGATAGATTGACATTGCGCTATTTGTCGTCAAGTTGAGTTCCGTTTTTGTTTGACGCACAGCTCAGTTCCACCAACACAGTGCGACTAACCGTGGACAGATTCCCGGCGGTTATTTGATTTCGCACGTATCGTCCTGAATCCGAATGCTGTCGGAACATGTTGGTTGTTAGTTTGTTTGGCTATGCACTGTTCATAGCTTCCACTGCATTTATCACTACTTATTACGCCGTAAACGTACTGCGAATCGGAACAGAAACTTTCACTTTAGGCCTCAGAATTCACTCGGACGTCCTACGGACACTCGCGTGCATCTTTTCGGCAACTGAGATCTGTGTGATACAAATTATAATTCTCCTATTGCCTCGTCGAGTGAAACATGTGATTGGGACGAACCCCTTGTCGGCTGGTCATATGGACCAATCAAACACGAAAGACGTGGATCAGAATGTGATTAGTCTACCGCTGGGTATCTTGGTAGTGCTAATAATGTAGGTTGCCCTAGATTGTGCGCCAATGTTATCTATGAATTACGCAGTTTCGGAGCCATCAATATAAATGTAGCAGATGGGAGGCAAAACATTGGTCTTTTTCTTTATTCTGTCAGCTTCTTCAAACCATTCTCCGTGTTACTCACTTCCGCGTTTTTCCAAAATATTTATTGGAAAAATGTGCTTCCTTCATTGAGCCAACTCGTCGATATATTTCACACTGCTTGCACTGTCCACCATCAAACTGACTGTGACTGTGACTTGACGAAACTAAATTGTCAAATCATGCTTCTATCCGTCACCTGTAGTATTGTCGTTTGAAAAGTTAGTTTTGTTTTTCATGGCTATAAGATTTTGTAACTTTGACAATCTTTGTTTGATGACCATCTGTTTTGAATAGTATGGTATTATCCATTTCTACATGAATTTCGTATTGCACGTAGACGAAGGTCTTTAATCGGTAGTGTTAGTAGTATCCTTGTGCCTTTTAGTCAAAATGGAAATTCAGTCTTTTCCTCTAAATTGTAAATACAGAATTTTTGTCTTACTGAGCTGTCATGGCAAAAAAATCAAACCTAGTGGACAGAAATCTCCCCATCAGAACGACCAACAAGAGTACACCTTAAAGTAGATCATCAGACAAGGAGTACCACATTATGTCCGCGGTTGTACGCCTGGTCCAGAAGCAAACTGAGTTGTGGCGAATTTATCAGTGAAAACGAATGATCGGTTTCCGTGACCATTCACTCATCCTCTCGTGCTTGCTACTCAATGATATATTCCGCACTAACTCCGGTCGATTTAGAAAGTAAATAGTCATTCCGGAATCTAAATCGTTATGAGACATCCGAAATGACGGAAGATCCACTTATTGTGATAAACTATTTCAACGAGTAGACAGATTCATCAGACCGTATATAAATCCAACTTATCTAATTTCTAAAATTGGTCCCAATTCCTCTGTAGTTGTACACCATAGATCAATTGTCAGCAGCAATGTTCATATCTCAGTTAGTTTGGATTATTTATCAGTAGACTGATTTGCTGATGAGAGAGGAAGCTGTTCCTTGTCGGGCCAACACTGCATTCCGGAATAGTGCTGCTAGATTTCACAGTGTCTATTTGAGTCAGTGCATGTCGTTTCAACGTTTCACGGTTGGAATATATCCGGTATCGGTGTGAGTTTATCCGATATAGTGTGAAATCGAGAATCACTTGCCTGGAACGTAATGTGGCCCAACGTCCGTGTGCAAGCTTATAATGGCTACAATGCAAGAGAGGTTGCAGATAGCAGATTATTCCCGAATCATGCTTTTGGACAGCAGCAAAGTCATTCAACTCAAACAAAACTGCTCAAATGCAGCAGGGATAAATAGTCTACTTTGTGCCAGTCATTATTCGGTCGGTGGATTCGACAACGTTGTTCAAAGCAATCCGGTTCGTTGTTGCTTCGCGGTTCAAAATTGAATAGAAGCGATGAGCTACATATTAATTTGTCGAATAATATGTATACTCCATCACAGTAGTTCCGCAGTGCATGTGGTGATATTTCTAGAATTTCCAATAAATACAAGTTTCTCTAACCCCATCCGTGAATTTTGGTAGCCCTTATGATGATGACAATCTTCAGAATTTCCCAACTGGTGAGATTCGGACCACAGCATTCTGCTTATAGGGAAAGAGATTCTCACCAGTTATTTTTCGGGTGTGATATGAGTTTGAAGTTGGGGTTCGGATAGAAACGAACACGAAGATAAAAGACGATGATAGATATGACGTTTATTAACAGAATCATGAACAAAACGGAGAAATAATCAGGAGCAGAAATAAATTTTTTGGTGAGAGTTTGCTCAAAATTTCTCACTCAGAAAACGGAATATTTTGTGCACTTCTTTCTTTATTTAAAAAAGTCTGTACTAAGAAGTAGTGTGAGAGCAGATTTTTATCAGGTAAAGTTCATTTGGATCGGAAAAGCAGAGCTCATTTGTTGAGTATGTATTGTGATGGCAATTGTCTCATCAGTTGAGATCTTCTTTTCTGTGAATTGTATCCCTGTGTCTGTTGCATACTTTTTCGTATGGATCATTGTTCCCAAATGAGCAAATATGGACGCGATAAATATAGTTTCATTTCGTTCTCATTCCTCATGCTATGCACACGATGAACGCAACAACAAGGACTACAACAAAAACACTAGTTAAAATCAAACATATTTCACTAACTGGTCACAAAGTAAGTTCATGTTTCCTCCACACGAAAGAGAAATGCACTACAAAGTAGCCATGCACATCGATCAATGACGTACATGTCGATACTTCCTAAACACGCACACACACACACAGAGCGAGAAAGGGATAGAACGAGGTAGGCATATGAAGAATGGTGCTGAGCATTTGCGTTCGGCCTAATCTGTGGCGCATGATCCAAATGCGGCAAAATTGGCTACAAGGGATTCGTATAATTTTATCCTCTATTTCGATCCTCATACTTAGCCTCGTCACTGCAGAAGGATCCAGATGTCCATACGAAGACTAAACTTCGAACACACTCATGATATCATGGCACAATGAAGCAAGACGAAGGATGTCAGAATGTCTCGTACCTGGACAACCGGCATCCGAGAGACTTCCACAATTGGTATGTCATTTTATTCCACAGCAGAAGTAATGTTTGCTCATTTGACGTCGCTACCGTCCGTGCTTCGAGTCTTCTACTCACCTGCAATGTTTAATAGAAAATAATTCTGGCTCTTGATCGTCTGATTTTGATGACAATCCCATTAGGAAGCACGAGCTTGTGTTCACTTTTTCGGTTGTGTTGTTTTGTAGCTGGTGCAATCATGTGTAACTTTGTGCCGTGGGCCTGTTCTTTCCTGGAACGAGCAAGCTGGTTTGGTAGTATAAGTAATAGTTACACAAAAAGCCTGGTAAACACTGTTGAGTAAGCCAGTTGGGAAACCCGTTTGTCGTGAGTATCTCCTTGGCTTTTGTGAACTGTTTGCTTAATAAGTGGGCCAAACATAGTACATTTATTAGGGGAGCAGTGTGGTGAAGTAAGTATGTAGATCATTGCTCGGAAGCAGAAATTAGGGACTGTGAATAAATAAAGGAACGTGGTTATATTACACGAACATAACACAGCCGTTTGAGACAGAAACTACGATCCATGTGGTTGCTTTTTCCAAGCAAAAGAATAGTGTACCCTGGTACGCTTTGTATCAATGATGCACCAGATCATTTCGTTTTTAATTCATTCATTATAGCTTTGTCCAAAACCACAAATGAAAATGAACGAAGTCTCGACTGCGATTTATTATGTTGTTGAGGTTATTGTTATTATTCTAGTTACCGCGGCTGAACCATGGAGGTCTCTGTGGTGATTCTGTGATTAATTCAGCATTATAAATTACGTCCAGGACAAAGTCCGACATGTGGTCGATAACACAGAGTTGATTTTTAACATGATTGATTCCACTTTAGACTTTGATTACGTAATATGCTCATCGATTGTAAGCATTCGGTCGACATATGGCCCCTTACAACATTCGAGTAACTGATGAAGACTACTCGTGAGCTTGCGATCCGAATGCTGCTGGGCTCGGCGTTTCTCTGTATTTGTATTTCGTACAAAGGCGTCAATTTGCTTGCTTATCGTACAAAACATTCCAGTACCAGTTTGCGAGACTTCCGATTTTATTCCGGGATATCAGTTATAACAGTCTCTGTCGATTATAATCACAAATATTCCCCAAAATGGCTGTTTATGAATGGTATTCTTGTTCTTTCTGATCTTTTTTCTTCTATCACTGTTTTTCTGTACCAGTTCATTGTTTTCTCTGGCAAAAGCATTACTTTTCTCATTTGAGTGGGCCTAGTCGAGTTCTGACCTTCCTCTTTTGGTATGTACGCTTACAAGCTTCCTAAAAAAGAAAACTGTCGAACTTCGGGGTGATAATTGATCCCGGTGTTTGGGATCTCTACACATGTGTCGGATCGATATCTACCGCGGTTCGAAAATAGTATCTTACCGGTAAGTAGATGATGGCCCAAAGATCGGGGCATATTCTTGCTAGAGAAAGATTTTGGTGTACGAAGTATATCGTACTTGAATAAGTAGATCTTTGCTCAGAAACAAAATTTATGGACTATAGAGAGAAAAGAAAGGTAGATATATCAGACAAACAGAATGCAATAGTCTGTGATCGCTTAATCCAAACGAAAAAATACTGGATCAGGGTTCACCATACATCTTTGATGCAAATGACCAGCTCATTTGTGCTTGATTCATTGAAGTATTGCCCCGAACTATAAGTGGAATTGAGCTAAATGCAAGCTCAGAGTTATTGTGGATAATGATAGGAATAGTACTAGTACTAGTAGTAGTAGTGGTAGTAGCAATAGTAGTAGTTATAGTAGTAGTAGTGTTGCGAAGAGGAGGAGGTTGATTGCTCAAGGCGCAATTCTGGACAGTTGTAAATTCATAACGAAAGTGGCTATGTCAAATGAGCCGGACACAATAAGGTTAACAAGGGCATGCAAAACACGTGACTGTTCCTCCTTCTGGACAATGACTGCCTTCAAGTGGACTGGATCGCCGGTATGGCAATGAACACGGTCGCAGCGTCTGATTATTATAGTGACACTGAAACGAGTTTTGTATCGATAACCTACTGACTGGGCAAGTCTTCTGGATTACAACAGTGGTGGTAGAAGTAGTATTGGTGGTAGTAGTAGTGACATCAGGAGTCAGAGAACTGTTAAAATCCACGAGACTTGCCTGGGTAAGAAGATCAACAAAACAAACGAAACGTTACAAACATGTTCACTTGCAAAGTCGCCGTTCTGTCCACTTGAAGACAGTTACGATCCAAAGAAGAAGCAGTCGTGAGCTTTGCCTGCTATTGTTCACCCTATTACGTTTAGTCACTTGGGCATACGGACGTTGGTAATCCACAACTGTCCATATTTCCGTTTCCAGCAATCAAGTACTTATTAAGTGGTAAATGCACTCGCCACAGTAGAATTAGTAGTAGTAGTAGTAGCAGTAGGTTTTGTTTGTGCTGCTGTTGTTTATTTTACTGCAGATGATCCACCGTAGTCTTCATTGGTTACGATTTCAAATATTTGGTAGTATAAGTGTACATGAGTATCACTCTTGTTCTGTAACAAGTTTGCTATTTGCTCCAATTCAATATTCCCTCTTTGAACACAATTACATTTCTCTCTTAGACATGCTTAATCTAGCTTTCATTTTTTTCCCGTGTATTTACACCCACGGTCTTCTTAAGGGAGAGTATGGTTAAATGTAACTTCACGGTTTGCTGGATTTTTGTACATTTTCAGCTATCGTATAATACATGATCCCAATTTTTGTGTAAATGATATTTGAAGATCGTGGAATTTGGGATCGTACAGTTATTTCGCTGGACATTTGCCATACGGAAAATCCAATTTAGGCCACCTGAGTAGCTTTTGACAGTCCACTGCTGGTTTATGTTGTTTCTCGTTGTCACGATTATTGTTGAATTCAGGGATTTTACTCAATTAAGTTTGAACCGTTCATAAGGGGTAATGGTATTGCTTTGGAGCAGTCGACCTCCGTGCGATACCCATAACGGAGTCAATGCTGGAAACAAATTCGTGTTACATAGCTATTGTTTGGGCTAGAGCAGTATGGTGATGAAAAATATGGTTCTCAAAAATCACGTGAGAAAACGTTTTGTGGGAGTTATTACCATCATTTAAAATACCAAGAAATTGTAACACGCTTTGTGAGTGCATCTTGATAGACATTTCCAATGGGTTGATTTGTGTACTAGGACACATGTCCGTAGAAATAGCAAGACCTAATGGACAGTTAAGAAAAGTGCCTTGTTGGATACCGGAATTGTTGCTTCACGGATAAAAATGAGCTTGCCAAAATGTTTCAAGTTGGATGGTGTAGAGATTTTCCGACCTCCTCACCAAAAGACGAAACTCTGTTCAAGTGGGATCACCCGAAACATATCCCGTTTATTCACCATCCCAATTCAGAGGTGGAAATATTATTCTTTTATAGTCTCGAATCAATTTGGATCATGAATCAAATGTGGGCCTATGAATCGGGTTTTACTAGGCACCGATACATCATAGATTTGCATCACAGTACAAATGACAGAGGAAATTTCCGGGAAAAGCAGACTTACCGAGGGTAGGATACATAAAACACTACATAGTCAGCACATTCAATGATCAATGAGTCGTCGAGCGTAGGCTTGGTAGAAAGGTAGGTAGACAAAAGAATGGTGATAAAATGGCACTTTATAAAACACCCCATTCTTAGGTTGTGATCAAAGAACACGTTGTGAAGCTTTGAAAGTTCCAGGTAGCAAATTAAAGTGGGATGGTGGAAGTGGACGTCCACTTAACAGGACAACGTGTTTGTGAAAAGGAACGGGAAATGTGCGACAAAATCGAGATGGAAAGCTATTTTGAAATGAAAATCGGATAATGCACTGAAAATAAGAAATTTTGCGCACGTTTGTTCCCCTTAATTCTCCGAGCATTCGCAAGTTCGTATTTGTTTCCGCTTTACACGTCGAGACTTCTCCTCTGCTGTTTCCGGAGGAATTGTACTTGCCTCAACTGATGCGATGGGTGTGTCAAGTTTCCTGACTCCTTCACATACGGCAGGACCTGCCTTCTTATATGGATGAATGGTTCTCACGTTACCGCTGAATCGAATGGGAAAAGTCACATTGTGAATGGTTTTACTGAAGAAGCTGTGCATTGTGTAGTGGATAAAAATCACTTGTTTCTTATTCAGGAGCAAAAACATATCCCATCTGTTTTCTCGACTGTATGTGCTGTGGTTTGTCACGTGGTCGAAGAGCCACAAATTTGTATCCAGTGGTCAGATATCGCTCACACTGACTAACCAGTTCTGCATGCACTGATTCCACCCATACAGTCGACCAGATAAATAAAGTGATGAGAATGGGACTTCCAAATTGTTTCGAGAAAAGACTAAATAATTGGTAACACACATGGTCGAATCAGAGAAATAGCGCGCCCATCAAACCGAATGATTACTGGCACGGGAAATCTCCCTGTCTTTCAGTTTGCAATGACGAACCCGTTCACAATGTTTGGTGCTATCACTCGAGATTACTTGGATTTTCGTTTGTAATGGATGCACTTAATGGTCAAATTAGGAAACTACGAAAACTCTTTCTCCAAGTCACATGGTTTTTATTCAAACTCATTCTGTTCACTCGTGCATTGATGGACTGCATCATCGTCATTTCGAGGTAACGAATGATTTATCGGGAATGTTTACATTGGATACATGATGGCCCTGTATATGCACGTTGCTCATAACGGCGGTGATGTGAATTACGGCCAGAGAACAAAAACACATTGAAATGATCCACGTTCAATCAATCATGACTTTTTCGTTGAAATCTAATTGTGATGTGATGGCACTCACTTTGGCCCGTAATTACAAGTGACAGTCACTCGCCATGGAAACCTCACAGATTTTTTGCACATTGCCGATCCACATCCAATGTGTGTCGTTCTAGCCGAAACAATCTGAGATACAATAGATCAAAGAGAATACCAGCTATGAATCGAATTATTTTTCAAATGGAATTCAAAGAGTGTTTGATTATTTCCTCGAAAGCTGGAATGATGAACAGTGCGATGGTACAGCCTCTGTTGGGTTTGATATTTGTGTGGAACTGGTCAGATTCAGCACATTTATCGAGCAAAGAGAGGTGATTCTGACTAGTTCAGATGTTAACAGTCGACTGGTATAAACTACCAGCTCATTCTGCCCACTTGCACTAATACCGGTTTTCACGAGCACCCATACGATGGGAACAATGAAAATTCACAATATTCTGATTCAAATATATCATTTTATCTACTTATTGTCCACCTCATACTGGGACTTGTTCACTGTCTGTTCGTCTTTATCCTGTCTGTTCGCTATCTGTTTTCTATCTCTCGACTTGTTCGAGTGTCCATCTATTTAGCTTTAGTCTGTTTTTATCTGAGTGTGGTGGTACCTCGGAGTTTTATGATATCGTGTGCATCTGTGACACTCCCTTAGATTTCTCTTCTCTGTTTCAGTGAGTGTCTGCGTATTTGTCTACCTATCTGTCTAAGGTCCTCTTCTCGGCATATTCCCTCCTATTCTGGAGCAATAGCTCTGTAGGTGGAAGGTCGCCCGTTTGAATCCAGTTCGAGGTGTGGACATATGTGAGTGAGAAATGAAAACGGATTTCCTACCAACTATGATTTCCAAATCGCCTCTCAACAAAGGTAATCAGATTGATGACGATAAGTGACCATCCTGATCAATCCAATGGTCGATATTAAGGACAATAAACATAAGAAAAGACAATAACTGTTGGTTCATCATTGATTTTACACGAAACCGTTTGCCGAATGTTCGTTGTCATAAGTATTCCAAAATGTGCAGATCCAGGTAATTAGACTCTACAATGATATTTGACAAGTGTTCAACTCACCTGAGTGTAGTGGCCACATTGGACTCCGGGATCACACTCCATTGTATCAAACGTGTAATTCATATGTTCGACGAACCATGAATTGAATGAACTTGAAAATAGTAATAACAAGTTGGACACGGTGAGCTTGTTACAACAAAGAAAGGGGAATGTTGTGTGCGATGGAAATGTTTGACCTGACACTCGAATTTGATGGAAAGTATTGAGAATACAAACATACAGTTCAAAATCCCATTGAGCATTGGAAGCGTTTGGTTACATTCTCACCTTTCGTACGAATGATCGGCTGCCCAATTTTTTTCCAACATATTGCCACTTCGGGTGTTTTCTATCACTGGGCTTATCATGATTGATTGTGCAATTATTTGCCCATCGTTGCGCCTGTTCCGCCAATTGCTGATCATATACCTTTCAACGACAGAAAGATCAGTTCGCAGTGTGAATTCGGTCATCACAGTAAGATAAACGGGGAGGGATTAAAGAAAGGAGGAATTTCGCGAGTGTCGCACAGCACCTGACTGGGTACATAGCGTGTTTTGCGTCCGATTTCATTGAGAGGATTTGGAAACAGAAGACCCTATTCGAGTTTCACTGTAAATATCATCCCCGAAATTACAACGTACATGATGCATCTGAAAAATGAGTTCAAACGATTTCGATGTACATGTTACAATCCAGCAAGAAATAACGAGAACGACAAAACCAAAAAAGATCATCGAGCCATGTGATCAAACATGCACCATTGGTCAGCAATGTAACTGACAACTAACAACGATATAATCAGACAATCTGGAAATTATCTTCCTATCTCAAAGAACAACGGCCTTTCTGAAATAAGAATTGGCACACACATGCACACATAAACCCAAAAACACTAAAAAGACAGATGTTAACCAATTTTATGCATGAATTTCAACTCATCACCAGTCTGTAATCAAGTCTAGGGGACAATGAGAACAATCGACAGAAATCTATGGAGGAAGAACAGAGAGGGAGCTTTGAATATCCGACGAGGAATTTAATGATCTATATGATAATCTTCGGAACTGAACAATCTTCACCTTAGCCATTCTAAGCTTCCTGAAAGCATCTTCAGCCTCTTCTAACCATCTTTCCTAAATGACCAGTAAAATAAGAGCATTATCCTACTACACGGAGTTGAATCCATTAGGTACTTCGGAGTGACGGTAAGTACTGATATTCTCATGTCAATTGTGTGCACGAATTATGTTGACTTACTTTTCATCTTCCATGTCAGTCGTGGCACAGATAGCAGTATAGCTATGTGGATGCGGAACTGTTATTTTTGTCATCATGATTACCGATTTTCTTATTCTTTCTTCTGGTATCTTAATTAAAATGCCTGTACAATTAGGGGACATTGATAACACCAAAAATATTACGAGGAAGAAACACAGTCAGTTTCGTGTAGTTCGCTAAGAAGGACAGGAAAAATTGATTATGAAGTTAATGCAGAATTAAATGAAAGTACGCGGCTGATTTATCAGAATACTCGGTGGAGAACAAGATTGTTCTCGGTGTTTCACAACTGGCCTAAAAGCGTACTATTGAATTAGCAAACAAGTTCACAAAATCCTCAAGCCTCACCACGGTAAGAACATCTCAGCACATTTATCTATCCCCTAGAGGACGATAAAGGTAGAAAAATGTATTACACAATTGTATACTTGACTATCCGTTCGCGAGTACACTCCATTCAGTCTGTCCCCTAATCCAGGGCGGTTAACTGCATTCTGGCTACTGAAAATTGTATCAGTAGTAAAAACTGAAATCCGATGCATTTGGGCCGTCATCGGACATATCCTTATTTGACAGACCGTACTTGTTCCGATCCATCCCGGTTTCTGCCTTGGAACCGTCTCGTTTTATTAGTGTTGAACACAAGGAATATATAGGATGTTCATCTGCGTATCCAGCCGTTGAACAATTTTATTTGGTTTTGACTGATATGGGCGACCAAACCTTGAGAATTAAACACCTCTGATGGAATTCATCTCACAATCCATCGACGCACACCATTGACCAGTTATACTGTCGCTCGAGATTTCGTTGCCCCAAGCTTTGAGCTCGGTACAGGGCAGGCGTTGAAGCATAGCCTGTCATCAAGATTAAGCCGTTTACCAAACAATTCATCAGACCACACTCTCACTTCAAATGCTACTGACTACAATGTATAAAATTCCGAAACCCTGAGCCAACGTATTTGACAAGTACGATCGGAGCATAAACTAATTATTCTTATCAGATTTTCAGTTTTTCATCACAAACAGTAATAATCCGGAGGAGTATTGCCATTTTCACTTTCACTTCACGGGACAAATGGCGTAAATTAGTTTTGCTGCCTTATCACGTAGTGTTGCTGTTATCTTAACTCCTTTCGAGTTTTACTTGTGGCTCTTTGGGAGTACGTTCCTGAGAACTCCTCACAGAGACGCTTCCTGAGGGAGCCGAAAAATTTCAAATAACTAGTAGCTATCCCGACTCCGAAGGCATGCTTCCCGTTACAAACAAAGGTAATGATATTATCCAAAACATCGACATTCAACTATCCAACAGTCTCAGGCGTTTCCCTGGGTTCATTAACTACTATTATCGTTTTACTACATCTGCTCGTTTATCATGCATCCACTTAGAAAACTGCTGAGAAAAAGCGAATTCAGCCAGTATGGCACTTGAGTCATTTCTTCAGCTTCATGGCTCGCACATTTGAAAGCCGACACCCGAAATAACCTCGCGTGTGTCGATCTACGGAGTCGTTGATCAATGACCTTTCCGTTTTTTCTTTACACTTATCGCACGGATCACGAAGACTTTGTTCCTGTACCAGATTTCTGTCGTTGTTGTCCCCTCAACAAATAACACAGACTGATGAGGAGTTGTATTTGAAATATTCCATGATGCTGCCCATTTGAGTACAAACACGTTCATATGACAACTAAATGCCAACTAGCCAGCAGTTTGTTCCATAAATATCAGCATCAGCTTGAGGATTTCAGCACCTCTAATGACCCTAAAGAAAAACTGCAGAATTTCCTCCAAACTACATTGTCTTCAAATGAAATAGACGTCAATGAAAACGTCAAAACTAGTCCCGTGTAGATTGCTTCCAAAAACCGTGAAGTTGCTTTGTGACCTTTATGTTTTCAAAAACAATTTCCCCTTTACGTTTGTTGGTTAGTTATAGTCATCTAATCGGCAAGTCTCCCGCCATAATAAATCTCACAATGCACTACGAAATTTCCCAACCGATATCGCCCGTACAAAGCTATTTTATTCAACCTCTTGATCTCCTATGTTCGATCAATCCAAACAGTCTATATTTTTAAGGATTGCCGTAACAGGTCACCTGTTCAGGGCCAAAGCGGATTGTATTTCGCTTTTCAAGCGTAGCTACTGTATTCTAAGTCGTGTTTTTGTAATTTTGGTTATTGAGACTTGAAGTGTCGGTTTGCATTTACAGCCACGGTGACACTGGGCATGCGAGCTGAACCACAGCCATCAGCTTCTATGAGTTATGTGAAAGTGCTAAAAAATTCTATTTTTACCGGTAAGCAACATACGCGAAACTTTCCCGAACATTTTCAACTCGCAGAATGCATTTACCAAACAATTTACAGAAATCATCACATCTTATTCTGAACTTGCAGAAAGTACCTGTTCATTGGTTCATACTTGTGTACCTTTCGCCCATTTAGTTTGGAAATAAATCCAGTTAAATTACACACAGATGGTGCTGTGGAATGCGAAAGGGATAACGAAATTGCAGTTAAGTAGATCAATAAGATCGACATTCCAGCAGCTCTTATTGCTTTCAACGAAACCATTTTGGAAATGATAGAATTCGTTTGGTTCACCGTACAAGAAATACTATTGGCTGACAGGTGGCGATAGACACATGATACGAGCAATGTGTGGAACAGTGCAGCAGTCTGGAATCTTAAGAACAGCAACTGACCAACTGGTTCATGATTTACTCTAGAATGTTTGATGCAACTGTTCAGTCGTGTTAAGACGCTAATTCATGTAGCATGGACTTTCGTTCGTGGTGCATTCAAACCACATTCGTTTTGCGCTCACACGTTCGATGTCTGTCTGTATTACGCTCTGCTTTGGCCTTCTCTACCAATCACAAGTAGTTAGCTCCGCGTGTGACTGATATCGATCAACCACTTTCGTCCGATCGACACATGCTTACGGTTGCGTGTGCTGTACGCTGATCCGGAACACAAGTTCAGCTGTGCATACGTATTTTCGTTCTGTTTACTGAGTCTTGGACACAGCGAGTCGTATAGGATGAAAGGAAGTCACAGAGTGTTCTGTGAACATGGCTCTAATTTGTATGATGTGCCATGGTGGTTAAAAGCTATAGTAGAATCAATTGAATGAACATTGAGTAAACTAGCTTCCTCGTGGTAACCAGTTATTGATCGTAGGAATTCGTTAACCAATAATCTCACCACGACAACATGTGTGCTTATGCGTAAACAGTCCATTTTTTCAATTAGCAGTTTCCCACTGATAAATTGGCGTTCATGAGAACATTAAGTGGGCTGATGTCAATCTATCATTACTTCTATACAATTTGGAATAAAAACAATTTGACTGTTATGAGTCAGCCAAAACCACGACAAAATCTATTGTCACCCTTAAATGTACTTTCGGTCATTGTCCTTGCTCGGTTGGCGAGAGGTAATTGCAGCACCTCTACTTCTGGTGCAGCAATTGCATGTATTTTGTGAGTAGAAATAAATATCGTCTGTTTTGCTAATCAAATCAAATGCAATCCTCTGATACACAGGTCGATAGTACCTGTGACACTGTGCATATGTAGAAAACGGTCCGGATGTGCAAGGTGCAAGGTGCAAGGCGCTCCTAGGGTGTGCTCGGTGGTCTAACGATATAGTGCTGGGCTGTGGCGGGGAAAATTTCAGTGAAATTTTCTTATTATGTAATCATACAGTCATTGGACAACAGAGTCAGAAATATAAATGTAGAGTGCACATGCACTGTACATCATAAAAACGTGGATCGGAACTTCGTCAGCCTATTAGAAACGGAGAATTAGGTCATAATTGCTCGATGTCCATGATATACGTGGACGCTACTCATCAGTAGAATAAGTGAGAATGTCATCAGAATACAAATTACGGACAACTAATTTCCAACACCTTTACTACCTTATATCAGCAAACTCAGTGAGGGATTTTTGGGGTACTGAAAAGGCCTTGATGCGTTTAAGTTAGTTGCATCTTCATTCCTGTGCTTTCGACCCTCATTGCAGGTACTGTAAGAAGTAGTGAATGCTCAGACTACCGAATAAGGAAGATGACTGCTGCTCTGAGCTGGCTGAATCGTCGAAACAGTCTAAGATGCACCACGGTCTGGAAATTTGCCTACCGTATGACCTTGTTATGCCACTTTTAGCAATCAGAATGAGAGAGTACATACGTTCGTTACTCAGTATAGCTTTGGTCTTACTCTTTTTTATTCAACCCTAGTTATCTAGTTTTATCAAGACTAAATATTCTAGTTAAGGTGGATTCTAAATGACAATCGGCAGGTGCGATGTCTTCAGTAATTTCAATTCATTTGGAAGTGATGCTTTACGGGCAGCTACAATCTGTCAAATCCGTAGAATGTGTGGCCACGCCCAGTGGAGAGGGCATCGGTTCCGAGGAAAGAAGAGAGACCGCAGCCCTTGTTCGTGCATGAATTACCACAATTTGGACGAAATTACGTAACAAAACTGAACTAAGCTACCGTTCTTTGATGCTCATTTACTTGATGATAGAAAGAAAGTCAATTCAAAGCATCTTCACAAGGTACAAATATTTCAGAAACCGGCCAACTTTCATGTGTTAAAATGTACAGCGTCGGTACTAGGTACGTCACCGAAAATACAACGAATACCGTCAACGCGAGTTCTGAAACCAGTGTTTTCCCCTTGTATGTGATTATATTGCCACAGAAGGGGTTTTATGATATATGACCGCATCAACATTCTGATCGATGGCAGAATCTTCCTAGTTTAATAGTTTTATAACGGTACTGATTCATGATCACCCCAATGCAGACAGTTTAGATCTTCCATGTTCTTAAAAGAGAGCCGATTTCTTGGAAAAACCTTTTTGCATCTGAAGGTACCCAAAAGGAACCAAAGAATAGCAGTACTATTTGATTCTCACTAACAGTGAGTCCCACCCAATAACTTCTGGTTTTCTTTAGACAGATTCCACAGCTTATTACTTTTCTAAAGATGTCTATACAAACTTCTGCAACCCTCCAGTGATTGACAAAGAAGGTTCGCCATATGTATATATGGACGGATGACAATGAGACGTTATATCAACTCATGGAACAGCAAAAACATTATTCGAGTGTTCTGTGACACCAAGATTTATGCTAGCAAGTGGCAGGAACAAATTCAGAAGTATGACTTGCAGCGCTTCTAGCCAATAGTACCGTGAATTTCTGATGCCCGAAAGTTTCGATTTTAATCCACATTCCCAGCCTTACACGGTATGCTCTAAACGGTATAAAGGAAAAAATTCATCTAATTTGCCTTGGTCACATTCATCTGTTAAAAATCAGACAACAATTTATGGACTGTTATTGTCTCGCTCTGAGGTCACAGTGCTAAGCATTGTTGAAATATTCAACTGTACATATTTTCCTCCAAATCTTTTCGAACATGTAAGAAGGTTTCCCTTGGTTTGCATCACACGCTTCTCACTAATTCAGAGCAAAAATCGGTGTTCAGATCGGTTATCAGCGATGTGCTGAACGGTGGCAATGCAAGACGAAGCATTTCAAATATGTGTGAATAGTTTTCTAAAATAGTCACTATTCCATGGAGCACAAAATGCATTCGGTGATCACACGAGGTAGAATGAGCAATGTCATTCAACTCATATCATGGAGCTCATAGCAATAAAATGCTAACAATGGTCATTGGAGTTATTATGAAGTAATAACTAGATCTGGTACAGTTTCTGAACAACACAATGAACAGCAAATAGGTGACCGAGGTAGAAACAGATGCAACTGCATTGCTTGTATGAACTGAAGGTAGCCGAATCGTACTGAGCAGACACACAGAAATACACAGAATTGTGACTTTCCGCACTTCATTCATTTTCACGTTAGAATGAAGATCAGTCTATTACTAGTTATTGTACAATGACGGAGGTTTAGAACAATATACATCCTTGGATGATTTCTGAAGACAAAGTTTCTGTAAGTGCACCGTCATATATATATATATATATATATATATATATATATATATATATATATATATATATATATATATATATATATATATATATATATATATATATAGTGAGATGAACGGATTTATTATGTTCTTTGTGCTCTGATTTCACTCATCAAAATTCGGTCTTATTTCGCAAGATCAGCGTCGAGATCGTTCTCCGTAGAGCTTATATTATTAAAGAAAATCATTTTGGGTTAGGACAGTAGGATGATAGCCACCCACAAGAACACATTAGACAAAAGTTGTCCTGAAGTGAAATATATGAAACTACGCACACATATATCTGCATGTGTCATTGTATTAACTAGTGAAATCAATGTGGTTGTCAGTATTCGAACATTTTGATTGTATCCAATGTGCACGTGACCCTTGTTCCTACCAGTCACTTATCCACCCACCTGCTTTTTATCCTTCAGTTTGGCTTCAGCAACACGGCATTGATAAATCTATGCAGATGTGATCCCTGTAAGAAAGATTTTAATTAGCGACGCATTGTGCAATTGCTAATCTGATATCAAACCACCGATTCGGTGGCTCAGCATGTTGCACCAACAACAGTGAAATATGTGCTGTTAGTTGCACATTCTCTTGCATCGTTGATTGACACTTCGATCTCCACAAAACCTCATCACTTCGTTTTGCCAGGTCCAGTAACAGGGATCTCAACGGAGCGAGCACGTCCTTGTAAAATAATGATCACACCGTCGGATCGTCACTAGTATGGATTTCCAATTATCCCTGATACAACCAAATTCCAGGGACATTTTCTATGAACGGAAATAAACGAACCAAAGCCCACGCATATGCAATAATATTCCCGTGAAGCATGCTCTCAACGTCATCCACCTTACTGCTTCTCTCCTATGTGCCATACTTTGAAATTACCGCATTTGATCGGAATGGGGTTCACTGTGTTATGTTTGACTAAGAGGTGAAATCACCACCCATATTTACCCTCTCTTTTTCGTTGCGGAATAAAGCTGTGATGCATTCTCCGTGGAGTGAATTCACACCAAATACTGAATTAGCAATATCCTTCAGCTGAATCTCATACGGCAGTGTACAGACACCAGGCATCATTTACTTCGAGAAAATGTGGCCCAATACCCACAAGACCTATACTTATCACAGTATTAGAAACAGGGTTGGTAAAATGAAAACTTGATAACCAACCTTCAGTATTTCATCTACGGATAACACAGCCCATCTTTAAATATCATTCTAAAGTAAGATAATATTCTGTTCCCGCCCATTAGCTCTAGTGAGAAGACTCTTCTCACTACAGACTATCTCCGTTTACTGGCCTGGAACTTGTCCTCTATATAAGATGCTTGGTGATTACAACCAAAATTTGCAATAAAGCTCACTAGTACACTGATAGTCCCAAGCGGCCCATCTACTAGTTTGCCTGATTGGACCCGGATTAGGCGATTCGGCTTTGATGGGTGAGACAAATTTTAACCGCTGATTGGTTCATTGCTCCACTTCGCTTGTCCCAATCTTGATCTTGATTGCACGCTGTCTACCTACTGCCCAAGTGCAGTTTACGGGGGAGGCTGGACGGATACTGCTAGAGTGTCCAGCCACAAAACAAGAGAACAACTAGGGTTCACAATCAAAGCCTTCGGTTCTAACAAGAACCTGTCTACAAGGCAGTGGAATGGCTAAGTAGAAGCCCGTTTGCTTGGTTCAATAATTCTTCCACTGATTTAGCCGACTGAGTCGCAGTTTAGATCGACCCTCAATCTGGAGGATCAGAAGAGTGGACTTTGTCTAGCCTCTACTCATTAACCTTTCAGGCGTGAAGGCCTCTCCGGCTTAAGGAAGCCATCCTGTATAGCTCTTTGGGTTATAGAGACACGCAAGCCATCATACCATGTCAAGGTGCGGTCTCGTCGTAATGGCAACTAATCTAGGCCGTGTGTAAGCGACATATCGGTCAGTAACCTCACATATACATATGTATCTTTATTTAAATCATATGTGGAGATGGGATCAGTAAAAGCATTCTACTGCTTCGAAATTTACATTAAAGATGTAATCAATATGTATAGTTTCGTCATAATAATATTTAGGGCGGGATCAGTGCTGATCCGTTTTTGAGCGGTAAGCAAGTGAGCCATCATCGTGTGGCGGCAATTCCTTGGACAACTAAATTATGGCTTAGGAATAAGATTAGATTTCGCAGAATAAAAACCTTTGATGCACTTACAGGTGACGAACGCGTCAGACTACAGACAAAAACAAAACAGAAGAACAACGGCACTGTTAGATTAACGACGCGTGTTATCATTTCTGACGGTTGAAGCAGATTTGATGATGAGCCGGGCCAATTCTCTCATGATGATGGGTAATTTCAAACTTTGTTGTACTATTTGTAATCACACCATCGAAACCTATGATAAACAAATGCCCGAATCTTTTTCGAATTCAGATGAGCAGGGTGAAATACCATGAGTTGTTATGAATCTATCCAACCCCCATCGTCTTATAGACAGTCGTAATAAGTTTGTTCATGTAAACTGATGCGTAGATTGGTACAGAAGAGAAGAAAAAAGAACAGAACAGAACAGAACAGAACTGAATAGACCGGAACAGAACAGAAATACTGAACAACGGTTTTGAGTCCCAGACGAAAGTTGGTAAACATGGACCAATGATAATTCCTGACATGTCCGATGAAGCAACACAAGAAAGACCTGACACATCAATCGCTTTAGCCGCATCAGCAATCATTCGATACCGATTCAAAGAAGGCACTTGTGAAAACAATCCACTCGAAGGATAATGTTCGATGACATTGTGGGATACTTTCAACTGAAAGGCACGGGTTTTGAAGGAATGCACTCGCTCAGTACAGGAGGCAATTCGTCATAGAAATTCTTACTTTTGGCGGAGGAAAGCAGACCACAAGGATATATTTGAATACATTATAAACTCGACTATACCGAGACGGGGCTACTTGCTTTAGTTATTCATACTAATTGAACCTGTTAGCTAAATGACAACAGTATCAATGGGCCATTGAAAACAGTTGGTTTTCTGACGGTTGTGTGGTTATAGTGTCCTAATTAGAGGCATGCACTTGATCTGAGAATAAACAGTAAGAATTTGAGGAAATCGTGCAGGCCTCACTAATCAGCCTCATATGTCACATCTTATGTGATGCTACACTTTTCGAAACTGTTGCAATCCAGAATTATTTGACCTTGAGAACAAACAGCACGCACACGACTAGGCTCCAATGAAAACCACCCGAATATGCTCGGAAACGCATCAGCCACCCACCCCACATCCTTCATCAGAACAACCCAAAAATTACCGAACTCATCTGGATATAAGTATTTTTTTATGCAGTAACCATGAATAATAAGGTTTAGAGTGGACATGACCAAGCTTCGTTGGAAAATCCACAACAGTGCTGGGAAATAAAAAGACGAAATTTGTGTGGTGATCAAACTCCACAGTGGGCATAAGCTGACACTGTGGAACTTCGAGCTCAATCTGTTTGGCAAAATCGGTGTGAAATCAAACCAATATACTGGTCACCTCGCTAATACCTCAGATGATTATGGGGACTACTTTTTGTACACTGGCCTTTTCCTGCTAGTATTTGGTAGCACTATGTCTCCACAGAGAAGCGGGTCCAAGCGGATTTCATCCACCGATGTTGGTCTTGCTATTTCAGAGCTTTTGCCTAATATTAGCACAAACAGTTATCTCAAGTGTATTTCACCAATGGAATAGTCAGTTACTCATCAAAATGCTTTCCCGACCCCCCTATTCAATGATCGAGTTGAAGTCTTGCTTTACCAGTGTAACTCACACCAGATTTTGTCCAACACCAATCAACCCCGTAACAAAATGGACACTTACACAACTAGATAAACAATACAATTCTGGTAGACTTTATACCAAAGCCGGATACAACGCTGGAATGATTCACAGCGCATATGCGAGACCGAAAATTATCATTCTTCCAACGCGGTCCGATGTGCAGAAGAGTACGTCATCCCGAGAACTACTCTGATGCTGATGGAGTATTGAAAATTGAACCGCGTTAGTTTTGGATTCAGCAGCCAATCACGTCTCTGCAAACAAAACCGCTCGACTCGCTGGTACACCAGTTGTTTTTATCTTGACGGGGAATTCCGACACAATGTTCGGTGCTGGTCGAGTTGTTGAGAGCATTTGATTTCCACCTCGGAGGTCCGATATTTGAATCTCCACCATCGCCGGTTACTTTGGTGGCAGACAGTGATCCACTGTCTTCTGACTCATTACCACACCTGTCCTATTGGAACCTTGGAAGGTTTTCCCTTCCAAGTTTCAGAGTGTGGTTGCCGATTATCTTTGATAGTGCAGCGGGCATCTGTGGCTATGCAGTGTGCCACATCCACTGCACTCATACGCAAGCATGTTATAAAAATCACTAAGGACAAAAGATATTCACATGGTTGTTTGCAGTGCGCACTTGCTCTCACTTTAATTACAAAATGTCCCATTATCAATAGAATTCACAAAACGCATTCATTGCACGAAGAGCCTGAATTTCAGACAATAGAACTCCGCTTTCCTTTTTTACAACCAAAGACGCCGGTTCGATTCGGCTTGCAGAGAGGGACTTTTGGATGCCAAAATAGTAAGTGTATTTTCCATCACCAATACAAATCTTGTTCACCCAGCAATCATTCAGCTCTCATTTGACAAAGAGTATTCACATCACCAACAAAGCACCACTCTATTGTATGAATATCAATTTGGAACAGCATTGTTGTCGGTTGCCTGAAGAAAAGGTAACCAGCTCTGGTCTCTTGCCCCTGTTCCATTTAATAAACCCTAGATGTAGACAGAAAAACCCCACTTTTGATCTTAGGCAAATACGTCCGTGTAACACAGAATTCATGATTCCCTCGCAATCCTTGGTGCGCTGCAGTTAGGAGCAGAACCCCTTAAGCTTGAGCTTAATTCTTGAAAGTAAAATTACAAACCTTTCATCTTTGCCATTTCCTCAAACAGAAAACTTTGTGCAACTCATCTGATGCATTTATGATTCTATCAAAAGGTTCACATTATTATTCACCGATTGTGTCTGATGTGCACAGGCAGATCACATCATTAGTTGTGGTATGAAAAACATCATCAGTTCTTCGAATTATTTCTTTACTGCTATGATTAATGAGTTGGCAGTTTTTTTTTAAAAAAAATACAGGGTCACGGAATCAATAATTAGATAGTATTTTTGTGAGAGTGCTGGCTGATGAATCGAGAGATGGCCTAATTCCTTTAACGGGCAACCAACCATTGTCTGCCCAAAATCGATGTCCCAATTAAGTTGTTACAAAACAGAACGAAATCATCCAACCAGCCGCCAACTGTTGCTCCCATCGAACTACATGGAATCAACTAATCAGCGACCAAGAGTTCTTTTAACCGAACGAAACAGAATCAATCAATCACTGACCAAAGGATGTTTTAGGCGAATGAAAAAAAATAAATCAATGAACTGCCAACTGTTGTTTCAACCGACCAGAACGAACTCAGCCAATCGGGGACCGACCCCAATGAGCCAGTCAAAGAACCTGTTTATGGGAAGCCTTGTCGACCAACGCGCTTCGTATCATGGAGTTGACTGTGGTCACCTAAAATTCTAATATAAACTACCCGTTTTGTTTACTAAAAAGAGGCCATTCAAAAACTAAATAATCTTATCATTCAAATTTGTTGGACAGTTCAATACAGTTCCACTCATCAAACACCAGTTTCAGCACTGAATTAATAACATCCTTCTCAAGTGAAATCATTCAGGTTAAATAACTTCAATAAATCTTCCACATATTTATTCATATCTATACGATATTGACCGCTTTATTGCTTCCACTCATGAATTTGGTCCTAACTCCACTGCATCTCCTTAGAAACTGTGCAATTGTACAGCTAGTCCTAAATAGTGCGGGGGTGGCAACGAGGAGGGGATGAATTCCCACGCGAGATACAAAGGAATAGTCGTGTATGAACATGGCCTTGATTTGGATCAAGATATTCATACCCCATATATCATTGGGAATGCTGTGCACATGATCAAGGCAGTTCCATGACCAACTGGGAAATACACTTTAGACACGATGCTTCAGTACGATTATGATTCGGCAAGTACGTGTTCATTCCACTTAGGTTTCAGTTATTCGATCTTGAAAATGGAGCGATAAAATAAAATGGCAACTGGAACAGCAGACTTCAAAAAAGCCTCTCATCAGCAGCACTCAATGATGAAAACGGTATGGGAAATAACCGGTAAACGTCTCGTCGTCATGAGTGGAACAAGCTGGGAAACCGGTTCATCGGTGTGCATTCAGATCAGAAATGACACGAAGTCCTTTCCATTTCAACTAATTGGAATAGTAGTAAATATTCATAAACTTACTAGTACAGCATGGAGCGTATTTTATTCAATGGAATTTTGTGGCTGGTTACCATCTCCCTGTCCTAATCCAAATCCATTCGCTCAACTGATTTACCGTCTATTGAAGATGATTTCAATACTGTTCTGGTAATAAACGGTAGCTCGTTCGATAAGAAAGCTGATCAAAATGTTCCTCGCTTGAACGTGGTGAGGATATTGGTAGACGCGTCGTCTGTTTGCAGTTTGGTCCATTTGGTTGAGAGCATGACACCTCTTGTTCAGAATCGTTGGTAAGAGTGAAGCCAGTCAAGTGGATCACTGCACGAATCAGCGGCGATCAGTTGTCTGGACCGACCGAAGCCAAATGAACCGATCGGGATGCTACCGGGCAAATCAACTAGAAGTGCCTTTTAGGAATATCCGTGAACCAGTGAGCTTTGATGCAACGATTTAGCTATAATCCCCACACATCCTTTCTTGTATCAAATGAAGGAAATGATACTAGAAACAATATGCTCATTCCTTTCAAAAGAATGAGTTCTTTATTGTACTAAATTCTTTGCCCAAAGCCGATCTTCATGTACAATCGTGGGTACACACTCACAGAAACAGCCGCACATCTTGACGGTATTGGAAGGGACTGTCTGCTGCCAGAACAGACAAAATAGTTCAAGTCGGCCCATGGCCTCCACCAGTTTGAGCGATGAGTTGCTAAAATTCACGCATTCTGTGAAAGCTGGTTATTTCATTTACCTATGTTTCATGCTTCCTGCAGATGATAATGAATAGTCAGTTGCTTCAGTGAATTGAGGCAAAAGAAAAAGACTGGATTGAGTACATAAATTAGCAGAACGAATACCAGTATGGCTGTGACCTATCCAGTTAACGAGGATCACCACGGAAACTAAAAGATCCCTGATTTATTCTATTAACTATTAGTCAGCTTTAGTTTAGAACATTGGAAGTGGAAAATAGCGCATCAGCTAAGCAGCAGCTGTTTTCTCACGAATGCACTTTCGAGTCTGCCCTACGTGTAATATTCCGTAAATCCTGATCGTTTTGATGGCTGTTCGAACGGAATAAAGTAAAACTGGTTTATTGTAAACTCCCTAGCCTCTAAGTTTTGCTGCAAAATACTCCCCTTCGTGATCACAGTGTAACCTATTCAGTTCTAAAAAATATCTACGGTTCCGCCCATGAGAATACTACCTCTCATCACAGTTTGTAAGCACGCAAGAAGAACGAGTTCCTCATTTCTATTAGGGCGAGCTTACCTTCTGCGATCAACTCAAAGGGTGTTCGAATGAAATCTGTCAATCTATTAACTAACACAATCACAATATTTCATAGACACTTGAGTACATACACGCGCATTTGTTATGTCCCAGTGCAACTAACAACAGTTGGTTTGAATAGTAAAGGTGACCCGAAAAAACGAAAGCATGTCGGAATCATGTGACCCGTAGCTACGTTTTGCTATAGTGCATGTGATTTTGCAAGTCTCATCTTCCTCAAATGTAGTGGAATGTTATTCTTGATGAACACCCGGTTGAACATTGCTTTGTGTATTGTGCATTTCGTAGACTTCGAAAACAAGTGCCACATTACTCTGATAGGAAAGTAATTGATTCAGCTGCTCAGATTATCAACTGCTATACAACTATCAGAGTACATCTAACAGTTCGCTTCACTCCGGTTAGTCTTACTGAGACAGAAGCATCCGAATGTAATTCCATGATTTAGTGAGGAAAATAAATGAGAGCAGCATTCATTATTACGGAGACAAACTGCAAGATGCAATTCCAGTACTTGACTGCAGTAACCAATACTGTAACACACTATCGCCGAATGATTATCACTATCAGACCGATTCGGGGGGTCTATCATGCTTTCCGTGAATCACAATTGAATAATTCCAATACTATTGTGTCATCGGACAAACAGAACTCAGCATATCAAGGTCACAGCTGTGCCCGTTGTCCAGCAAGACCCAGGAATTGACTTCATACTATGGACAGTTTTATTTGTTTTTTCGGTAGAAATGAATCTGGATATTTTTGAAAGTTGCCATCGGATTAACCGGAACCTGTGACAAATTGTAGTTTGAGGATGAAACCTGGTAATATTGAAAATCCAAAATTCAATATTTCGCTCTTTGGGTTACAGTCCAACCAGTAGTTAATCCTTAGAACCATTGCACAATAGCGTTGCTAAATATTGTTTGAATGACACATTTCAGTTCGTATAATTAAGGAATGAACAAAGTACGACAGGACTCAAAGTGGCCTCCCTGGACGTATTCTTGCTATTACCGAAAGCTCACCGTTAGAAACTGTCGAGTATTTGTGCAGTTATATAATCCAAAACGGAATACTGTTGGAATTCCGGTAGTCAACCAGAAAGAACTACTGCTACTACTACTTTGGCTTGAATGACAAGCTTTGCCGATAAACCTTTGGAGTTGCATTGTGTTCACCTCTGGGACCCTTACTTGTCATAAGTTTCCTTGCCAAACTTGAAAATGAGATACTCGAAGATACCACAAGAGGAAAACCCAATTACTTCTGGTATGTGGACAACAGTTTCATCTGGATTGACAAAAGATCGCCTAGATGAGTTAGTGGAAAAGTTTATTCAGGCTCACGGTGCGCTCATTTCCACTTCTGAAGTGGAGTTAAAGATAACTTTCATTTTCTGAATGTAAACCTCACGAAAAAGGAAGATGGGAAGCTCGTCGGCTTTATATATCTCGAGAAACTGTGGACAAGCCAGTACACACATTTTGCCAGTTTCACGCCCCTAGAACGCAAACGGAATCTAGTCCGATCCCTAGCTCCTCGCACACGACAGATCTGTTCTGAGCAAACAATGAGTGAGGAATTGGATTAAGTGAAACAAGCTTTACTAAACAATTGGTACCTGGAATGTTTCATTCACAAGAATAATTCAGAAGTACCCAAGTGACCATGGATAATCGCTGTCAAGAAGAAAGAATTCTACATGTATCTTCCCTTCAAAAGAAAATTGGTGAAAGTGAGCTACTAATTCGGTGCCTAGGAGATACCATCACTCGCTTCTTTGACGTCGCCCCTCTACAACCCTACTTCACTTGTCCGTCAATAAATTTTGTGAATTTCGAAGACAAAGCTTGTCCTTTCCTCCTCCATGTCAGCCTATTTATTTGTTTGCTCATGTTCGGCAAACTATGTAGGCGAAACAGCACGGCAACTGTCTCAAAGACCAAAAGAACACAAGCCGATTTGGCTGAGGACAGGAACTATAAGAACCGTGACTGCTGCAATCATAGCACACCTTGCCAACATTGGGCGCCAAGGTGAAAAACGAAGCTTTGAAAACAATTTACATAGTACACGTGTATTCGTCGATGGCCGTTTGTCAAACTCATTTGGAAACAGTGGAGGCAGTGGCGATAAGGCTGGTATATCCATTGCGTTGTTTCACACAAGCAATTTGTCGAATCCCTTCATCTACCCTAGCTGCAATAGGAAACAGGAAGACGAAATTAAGGTGACTTTGACCGATTCTTTTCAGTCATGGCAGAAAGCAGTCAGATGCACTTCCTACGTCGCATTTTCCCAACCACAAACAAACCACCTCCCACCATTTCCCAAACCCCCAACATCTCCAACTTTGATTACCCAGTCCTAATTCGATTTTGTAGACATCATCCGATCCCTTGAGATAAACTATAACGAACTGGAAAACTTCATTCAACAAATGGATCATTGGGATCAAAACATGATAGAAATTTAATACGAACCAGCTATGACTGTCCACTGGAACAAATGAACAGGGTTGAAACAAGTCACAATACTCCATGGGATATAGTGAACCAATATGTCAAAGCTGCGCTCATTTGTAACCATACGGAAGACTGGAGTACGTGTGAGTTGGCTGTAGCTGGTACCGTAATGGTTGGTGCTACACTTTCTTTTGTTGTCTCTGTCGTTGTTGTTGTTGTCTCCGGTAGTGTACGTTGGTCCATAGTTTCCTCTTCATAAGGACGTTCCCCTTCAAGGTTTCCTCTGGGAAAATGCAGTATGATAAAGCATAATTGGTAAGAAATTAAAAACCCATTCAATTTATTTCAATCTCCTCGAAATTCCAATAGTGAAACGGGTTGTGGACACTTTCAGTTACGTGCTTGGTGTAGTTATACACAAGGCGATCCTGCCATACCTTTAGCACTCCAAGCTACCAGGTACTAACCAGATCTCGATAATGGCCTAGGAAATGGGCAACAAGCTCAAAGTTCCAACGGTCACCAAAAGATGAAGAGAAGTCGGTAGGATAGGTGAACTACAATGTGTGGCACAGTTTATCAATCACGTCGAACGGTTGGAGCGAAACTGGACACAAAGTGAGCTAGGAAAATTAGGTTTCCACCTTCCTTAGGCAGAATATTGAAACGTGTTTTTTCATTTGGCAAAAACCAATAATTTTGCGAGTGAGCAAACAAAAAACGGCCCTGTTTCATCGAAAATCATAGGCTGTGCCTAGAGTTGAGTACTGATTAGTCGTGTTTATTTAAGCCAATTTTTATTAGTGAATATGCACATAAAATCCCAGTCAGTCTCAAGTCCCTTCAAATCCAAATGTAGCCTACAATTTGTCGACGACGGTTCCCATAAATTTGTATTAGCACTATCAGTATGAAATGATCCAGTCATATTGTTTCCTCTTTCATGTTTACTTTTATAGGAATCTCTCCTGCCAGAGGACAAGTCGGCTTCTTCGGTGTCTCTGTGGGTAACTTTCCACGCGTTCCTGTCTGCGGCATGATCTGCATACCATAAAATCCATTTGATCCTGCAGTCATGTACTCCGAAGACCCATATAAAACTCAGGTGCTCCATGTCTGCCTTAGTAATGCTAACCCATGTCTTCAGTTGGCTACCAAGGCGACAGTTCCAGTCTGAGCACAGTTATAGCGGTAGGCTGGTTGTGACACAAATGAAACACTCAGAAAGATTATCTGGAAATTGACACATTTGAGGAAACAATGCTATGAATAAATACGTGACCTGTTCATGCAACGGACTCCGTGAGATGGAATATAAACCAATACGAAAATTTAGAGAGAAAATCCATTACGATCGTCGAAGGTTCACGATGTACATACTCACTACTCACGACAAACCAAACACAAAAAGAGAAGGATAATCTCGAAATACTTACAGGTTCCTCTTCGTAAGTTCCTTTTCGGGTCGGCGAAGGACAAATGAACCACCTGATTTTGGCTATGTAGCGGAAGCACCAGTTTTGTGTTCGGCTGGAACAGCCGTATGTCTAGATAGGCATTCTCGCACACGCACGCACAAAGCGCACATCTGATCCTAAACCCATGCATTCATGGACACATGCCAGCAGTCTCACGCACGCGTAAATAATTGACTTCAGTCGTGCTTCGTCCCGGACAGCACTGACCAATCAGATCGTGCCACGCGTTGAACGACCTTGTGTGGCTTAATCCGATTCCATACGTGGCCTAAGCTTGCACTTGCATACAATGCTGACTCACGCACGTGCTTACTTCTTTGCGTTTTCACTTGAGTACTTGTACTTACGTTTACCGTTGCCAATGCATACACATTCATTCGTACGAGCGTGCCTCGTTCTGCTTACCGAATTCAGGAAGTAACACCAGTGGTCAAAGCTTTTCAGTCTTCTTTTATCTTCTAATGTCAACAACAAGATTTCACATGCGTAGGTAGCTTCTAGGCGGGTGGCATTTCGGTACACGAGCAGCTTTCTGTGGAGGTTTATTTCACTGTGAGACCACAATGTTTTGCGAAACTATAGGAACTCTCTCCTTGAGCAGTCCGCACGCAATTTAACTTCATTACTGACCCGGTCATTTGACTGGATGGTAGAATCTTGTTATTTGAAGTGTTCGACAGTTTCGCCATTTACGTTGATAGAATGTGATTGGCCCTGCAAACGTTGTGGAGAACTTCGTTTTTGAAGCGTTTATCTCTAGATCAGGTCCACAGCCACAGCTTCGCCTATAATGCGGTCGAGAACCGATTGCATAAACCAACGATCCTCTTCTGGAATGGTGATTTTGTCAGCGAATTCCAGATATGCAACCCAAGAACTGTGGCTAAGTTGTAGCCCCCAAAATGTGCCGAGGGCTCGACGCATTATTTAATCTACATCATAACTAAACAAGACTGTTGATAGAAAGCACCCTGGGTGGACGCCGCAGTCAAATTGGAACTCTGTAGACTGTTCGCCGTATGTGCGGAGCGCACCTGTGTTGCCGAGTATAACGATCCTAACAATCTGGCGTACCTTTGGGGCATCCTGAGGCTTCGCAGTAGTTCCAGAGTGACTGTCTGTTAACGGAATCAAATGATGTCCGAAGATCAATGGAACACGCTCTGATTGGTTGCTCAAATTCAAAGCCATGTTTCAGAATTCAACTTAGCATGGAGGTCTGGTCAATACACCCTCTTCTTCGATGAAAGCCACGCTGATTGGGAAGTATTCGCGCGTCCTGAACAGCAGCAAAGCATTTTAACAGAATGGTAGCCTATAACCCAACCGCTAAATCGATGAGGCTGATACCCTTGTAGTTCGCTCAGATAGTCAACAAGTTTTGAATTTTCACAAATGGTGGAGCGGACGTTAAAATGTGCAGATGGACTCAATAAAATGTATACATAATGTGAAATGACTTACGCTGGACCGTAGTTGCACACTATTATTATAGTCAATGAAACATCCGGAATGTTTTCGCAGATTTGGTAGCCACATCCTATCGCTTCCGATTTGGCCCAAACGACCTGTGCGGTTGCAGTGACAGAAAGAATGTGTTGAGGTAGAGATTCCGGAAATCCTTGAGTTGGTAAATTTTGTTCTATTACTTTTAACGTGTAGTGTTTTACTACTAAAAGATTATTTGTATTAGTTTATGTCAACCGAGGTGAACTCAGTATGATCAGAGAATTTGTCTGATTTTTCCGAATTTGCACAACTCAACGACTGTCCGGTTCCAAATCTCTTCGTGATACAAAAGTATTGCTTTTGTTCCTCTGATCCGTGGTATTTGAAAGGGATAAGGTTCCAGTAACCGCACAATCTGAAGTAATAAATGTCTATGGAACAACTGTTGCTGTATACCTGCGCGTGAGTACAGCGGAAGGGACATGTCCCATGGACTAAATGACACAGTATGCCATTCGAGAGAACTTGTGGTAAGAAAGACTTTGAGAGTCACTCAGGGAATGTCCTAATGGGTTACGGTGATGTGGTGTCGAACCGGAAGTTTGTAGATTGCTATCTAACACGGCACTGACTGGAGGTGTCAGGGCTGGGACCTCCTACATCAGAAACGGTTGTGTTGGTTTATACGGTTCCACACCACTTGATATCATTACAACACTCGTCGAGTGATCATTAGGGGAGCAGGTTAGACTAATGGTGTAGGGCCCAAGAAAAATCTGAGCTTATCGAAAAGTCAGAATTACAAAACATCAGTGTTGATCGATGAAGCTATGCAGGCAAAAATCACTCCATTCTGGGACCACTGACGTGGATGATGTACAAAGTATTAAGTCGGTTGGTCTGGAGGACTTGGCAGTTGGGATTGTGATGGGACAGTTTTGGAAAAACGGAAAACCACTCTATCAGTCTCCATTAGGTTAGCATTGTTAGCTGAATAATAATAAAAGCCATAAGGGATGCAAAATCTCCACCATATAACGAGAGATACGTTTTCCATAAGGGACGATTGGTATTTCTGCTTTGTTAATCGGAGTTCAAATAATGCTGATATATAGATGCGGTCTGTGATGGGTATACCTCTCTATGTTCACAAAATAGTGTCTGAAGATGGAATCTGTGAAGATTTATTGAGATTAGACAGAAAAACTAAGCTTGCCATTTTAAGAAACGCCTCTACACTGGTTCAGTCAGGATCCCATGCTGTTCACATGGATTTTCTTTCTTGCGTTTCCCAAACAGTTCCTTTGTTTCTCGTATGCTTAGACCTCAAATATCCACGCAGATTACCGCACTCTCGTCTTCAAGCTCGCGAGATAATTTGTGTGTCCAGTCCCACTGCACAAAGCATGTTTCAGTCTTGTTTCTACGACAATGTTGACTGGATAAATGTTTGTGGCCCTAATCTGTATCTGTGCTCGGTCCATTTGTTGGCCTTATCTGATCCTACCGCTCATCAATGAACCCCGGTTCCTAACACATACTACCCCTCACGTAATCTTTTATTTCAATTGTATCCCTCTGTTCAATGACCCACTGGTTACCACGACGACACCGTCGTTGCTGCGGTTTCCGCCCCCTCACTCCTCATTCACACGTCAGATCTCACCCTAACCACTCAGCTATTTCCACATACCTATCTGTGTTACTTGACTGAGCCCCACCGCTTGGGCGCACTTATCTCCCTCTCTCTCTCTCACTGACATTTGGCCTTTCTGCTTGGCCCATGCCATTTTCTCGTGCCTATGTTATTGCGATTGTCTTTCACCACGCTCTTTCGTGTGTTCCCTCAAGTAGTTGCTTCTTTGCTGAACGCTGATTAGTAGGACGCTTCTCATAAATAGTGAATTCCTTGAGGTACCTCACTCTCATTGTTTGATAATTTTGTAATGCGGTACATGTGGTAAGGTCAGCCTGTGTTCTTTAGCGTGGAATATTCCTGTAAAAAATCCATTGACATATATATGTGAAGGAAACATTTACCGCAAGTGAATATCAGTGCAGAACCAGAAAACGAAATTTGATCCTCCGTCGTGTTGAAGCATGTCTATCTTTTACCTCTCGGGAATTCATCAATGGAGTCCTGTTCATTCTTTTCCAAGAGATGTTGTTTTTGATCTAATCAAATGACTAAATGCTGATGCTCGGGAACATAACTTAGATGACAGATATGCGGGCAAGTCGGCTCAACCGTGAATGAAAACGACTGAACGAAAGTTCTACGAACCGTGCTAAATACGACTGCTGGTCATGCTTTCCATCGTTTTCATGTTGAGGAAATCTGTGCTTCCTTTCAAGGGATGGGATCTCGTTTATAAATTTGTTTCACTGGGGTTGTAGAGAATAATGCAAAGACCCAATACCAAAGATCACCCCTGAGTTCTTGTGAAACAAATGTAAGAATGTAGATGCGTGAAATGATACGATAATCACCAATAATCGTACCTGAGTGTATGCGTCACATTTGGTGTCCTCTTTGCAGTTGTTTACAGAAAATTATAGTTCACACTTTCGTCGGTCCGTAATTCGAATGCACTGAGGAATGAGGAGAACAAATGGGGTTGGGAAGAGATGGCTTGGTTGTTCAGTTCTGGCTCAGCACAATTTTCAAAACCGTCTTTATTCATCCTCGAAATGTTTGTTCAGAGTGCAAAGTAACAATCGTGTCTGGACTTACTGTCCAAAGGAAACACTTCGAAAAATATTCTGGCCGAAATGTCGATTCTTACTGGTATACCGATGTTCGAGTTCTTCTGTACGAATTTCGCACTCGTTCGCCCATGCCTGGGCTTGCACAGCCAATTCGGAATCATAAATCTGAAAGTAGAATGACTTCTGTAATTTACAGATACGAGTGATATAGTAGGGTTACTCAACTTCCCAGCCCAATAAGTCTTGAATTTCATATCCAATAACTCTATTTGTACATTCTTGTAAGCACTAGTTTGAATGTGACTAGGTCGTTTACAGTCTCATCAATTATTCCGGTTTGGCTACAAACCAGTCGAATTTCAGTCTTTACTGCTGAGACAAATTCAAGTACCCTAATTTCAGTTGGACACCATAGATTGGAAAAAGTGATACAAGGTTTCATCGACCGGGGGATAAATGACGTCACGGATGTGATCAGGCTTCCAGATGAATGAACAAGTACGTCCATATAACCATACTGCATTTGTGACTAATGATGCTTGTGCATTTACTGTTCGCTTTGATTGAAATAATTGCGAACTGCATTGAATATAAAAGTCAAATGACTCTTTATTCGGCAACTTCCGACATCTTATGCGAGTGCTTCCTGCAAGGAAATGGGCCAGCTTTGTGCTTATCTTGAATCATACCTGCCCATGAACACTGCGTTTAGAGAAACTGTTCGTGAGGATCCTTCGGAGTTGGGTTCTAAGAGTTGTCCGTAGCGTAATTCGGTTTTTTGTTCGAGGTAGCAAATCTTGTCTGTGCACAACAAGGTGTGACCTCTCGAGCTACAGGAAGTTTGCGTATTGGAAGCCGGTGACAGAGCTTGCCGTTCACTTGCCTTTTGCATGGTAGTCTGTCAGTCGAGGATGCCGAATACTCCCCAGTGAATCTTAGATAATTAGGTGACAAGAAACAATGACCCTATTTAGTGGCGGGTAACATCATGTTGCTGGCTATGGCCCTATGTAGCTGTCATGTGGCGAATTCGCTAACAGGCAAAATATTTGCTATCGACATTGCTTTGCGTTTGCCTGGTCACTCACCGTCGACCTGTTTGACATGGGTGATTCAGAAGGAGCACCTTGTGGTCCAGTTGGCATAGCCCTCGGTGTCTTCGTGGCTCACGAATCCGAGCACCACAGTAAGGTAGCGCTAGAGAATGAAACCGACATACACCCACAATGGGAAAACCAGCCAAATAGAACGTTATTTGTTCTATCTAGACAATTCTGTCCATGGATTTCTAACAAACAGCATTGACTGTTAGGTGGTTATTATGCGACTTTTTTCGATCTTTGCCTTTATTTCATTACCACTCTTGCCACAGAAGCTTCATTCATTTGGTCGCCCGCATAGTTTACTGAAATGGATTACAGATCATATTTGGGGGCATAATCAAACTTTTGGATTTACTGGCTAGTCATCCGGATTCCCAATCAATAACCTCAACTTTGTTCAAGTTGCTGTGTATTTGTAATTTCTTTAGTCCATTTATGTTAGAGAACTTCTCCTAGATCTCTTGGGATTGTAACTGGGTATACTGATGTCCAAATATTTTTATCAATCGAAAGGAACTTGAATAACCATTTTGTCACTCACAAGGCTACTAGTGTTTCTGAACGGTGTTCTGAATGTATATCCAGTCTGTCTTACTTAGATTTCCAGAAGGATCTTTCTACTCTGCCGACCATTCAACTACCCAGAGTTGAATCAATGGAGTTCCCAGGAGTGAAGTGAAACATTGATCGTCTCATGTTGTCAGTTGTGTGTTAAAATTGCGGCACCAACTCTTTCAAATTCCAAAGCTTAATCAGTTTTATAGTAAAGTTAGATTTGCTTATTTAATTTTCACGCTGTCTAAACAATCTTACTCAACTGCTCATCCATGAATAGGTTTCAAGTGGAACGGAAATTTATGATCAACTTGTACAATCATGAGCCATTAGGCTACCGCCAGATTATTTGTCAGACAGCGAACCATTCACAAATCACCTCATTTAAAACTCTTCATTATTACCTTCAACCGCAGGTGTTTTTCAAAACGTCATTTTGAATATTCTCTTTTTCGTATGTATCTTTTTTTTGTCTCTTCGATGTGATTATTTGCTTGTCTGACACCATCTTATCTAATTTCAAAAAATGATTTAGCTGATTCGTTCGACTAACCCAATGCTCATAACATAAGTGATTAAGCTTCTAAATAAAAGGACACTCTAATAAGTTCCTATGGCTAGCTGAAAATCACCGTTGCTAGAAAACGGTCGAGGTTGCTACAAATGTGGGAACGATTTGATCTGGTAAAGGTCTGTGAGGTGTTTATGCGTCATTATCAATCAGAAATTGACTTGGTCAAATCACTTCAAATATGATTCCTATTTCAACAATAAATCACCCATGTTAACCCTCTCTTCTGTCATTTTAGATGACAAAATCTGCCGCCCTTTATCTCGCCTGGTTTGAAAAGAACTTTGGATTCATCTTTCCCTACCGAATCAGGAGATTACTTAAAAAGGGAATCTCCCACTTTGTTCTGTTGTAACAAATCAGCATACGCAATAGATTTTATGATACTGTCGAACTCTCGAACTCTTAGTGAACGGTTTGACTTGTTCGAGTTTGGTCTCACTCACCGGACAGTAGACCGGGTTTAGTCGTTTGACCCCGTTCTGTGTAACTGCTGGAGTTTGCACTTTCATCTTTCAACACTCATATTTCCTTTAACAACATCGCATATTCGTACCGAGTTCTCCTTTCTTGACTGGATCCGCTTCGATTCTGAGCATAACTCATCTAGATCAATTTGGAAGCCACTCTAATCAACAATAATCAAGTTGGTTTCATGATAATGCCCGTAACGATGAGTATGGTTTCGGATTTGGAAGAAGTCGAGATTCAGTCAGACGAAACCGCGAGGGAAAAGTAAGTTGCCCTATTTGTCCTGGTGTGTGCTTTCACGGAAACAGGCACCCTAACCATAGCACCATTGATTCTTCTAGGTACACCTCATTGATTGCTGATCTCAAGATGAAGCATTTCAAGGGGGAACTACGGCTGTAGGCCTCAAAGACAAAAATCGGACTATACATCAGTTATGGGAGGCAAAAGGGAAGTTCATTGAGTTAAACCTTCCGAAGATATACCTAATTCTTCACATGTCGCTGATAACGACCCTCCCACCAGTACCATTCCATCTAACCGTTTAGAAAATAGCGATGCAATCACTTTTTCTGGCGAAAACCATTCAGCAATCAATAAAACAATTAGGCTAGTTATCAGTGCCAAGAATGGAACTCAAAATTCCTGACGGGATTTCCCACACATGAAGGTGCTTCTGCAATTCGTTGGAAAGAGGTTTTTCGTAATTAATCCTTGTGTCCTCAAATTTTTGCAGTACATCATAGCACAAGACTGAAGTACCAAAATCAGTAACGGTACATCTGTTGGCGATTGGATTTGTGTGACCTTGTTCACCATGATAAATTTTTCTGATGTTCAGAAGTCCGACATTGGTTAAGCAACTAATATGATTTATTGCCAAATAAACGAGGGCATAATTCCCCAAGAGTTGTTTTCACCATCGATAATAAATGCTGATCCTACTAGCTACAATTCTGTTTGGTTTGGATGTAATGCGTGACCTGGACATCATCTATCTTGTTTTCGCTATTTTGAAGAAAGTTTTACTGGACACCGGAAAAGTGGAGGGGCGACAATGGGAAGCTCATCAAACACTTGTTCCTGTGAAAAACAGCTCATATTCTCTTTGTCAGTGAAAGCACACTTTTGCATTACTCAAGTGAAAATGGTGTTTCAACAGAATATATGTGCGGAACATGAGCATATCCAAATTGGATGATAATTTTACCTGCACTGTGATAGAAATGACTTGCAAAGATCGGCAGGTATATAATCAGGAGGAAGATTTGATAATAAATTCTCATATGTTACTGCGAACAAGAGTGGAGGAAAATACGTTGCTTTGGCACTCAATAGATCGAAAATCAGTGATTATACGGAAACCGAAGGTGGTTACATTTTGCAACCTCGAAACAACCTGACTTGCATCGTAAATAGTTCTGGTCATCGATTTACTTTGAACAACCTGTGTTGAGATTTTAAAGGCTGATGAATACGTCAGTTGTAAAATCATAATTTGCGAAGAACTTCATTTTAGTGACGTTGAGGTTGCAAAACTCACCACACTGTTTGCTAAGGGCTGCTGAGAACCACTATCAACTTTGTTATTGGAGCCTTATCAAAGATAACCTGAATAACGAAGAATTCATTGGGCTCAAAAATGTCCAGTGTTCCCTGTCTGTTAGACCAAGAGTACTTCGCTGAAAACTGTCCTTCTTTGGAATAATCTTCTAGTCACGTCTCACATGAGGCTGTTCATCTCACAGTCATGGATAAATCCATCCATCTGCTATCAGTTCTTACAGTACTGAAACCACTAGAATTGTTTATGATCCAATGATCCGAATGTTTCTGATAACAGCCCTGATTTGAATGTGACCGACCATGATGTCTAGGTATTTTCAACAACAATTATCCTGGTGACTTGTAAGGCAGTTTGAGTATTTTGTTGAGTCAAAAACGGCCGATGGCGGCAGGAGATTACCTACTCTACTAGCTTCATGACTGTAAAGAGAAGTACTGCGAGGCGACAGAATAGTGCGCGACACTTCCACCAGTTGTCTCTAATCAAACGGGAATCCCTTAACTGGATTTGTGATTGACAACGTGGTACAGGGAGTAATCGTTTCACACTCTCCAAATGGACTTCTTGGGTTAGCTAATATAATCCAGAATGGCGTGATTGACCTTAGTCGAGCAAACTACGAGTCAGACTTGAATTCCATAACGACATTGGAAATGATTATCAAGAAATAGTCGAGCACGATGCAGCAAAAATGGGCTGAGTTGGTCAATCGACTGACTTGCGAAGAAAGGAAAACGAGGTTTTTGGATCTTTTGGAATTTAGTTCATCTGGAGATAGAATCTCAAACAGCAAATTTGGTGAGTTAGGTAAGGAAACCCAGTGATCAGGAAAAGTAGTTCAAGCACCATTTCGGCATCTCAACCACTGAATAAACAGGCCTGCATTTAGTTATGCACTAATGATTCAACACTACAGAATGATGAAAAAGACATTTATAGTTGCATTTCGTTTGTGGGTCAAAATGGACTGAGTAATTGTGAGCTTTATTTGACTGTGAACTGCCAATCACAGTGACAGTTCGTAAGATAAAAACTCCTATACTTTCAACGAATGGGGAAGGGGGAACCACAATTCAGGGGAATGCTGATCCGAGGGCTGATGCTCTCGACACACTCACAGGGCTCACCACCAAAGCCTGTTGCATTAAATCTCACAGTTGAGGAACGGCCTGTAAAGGGAGTTCTCTCCTAATAAGCATGTTCGTACTAAGGCAAAACGAGGTGGAATAGCACTGGGTCTCGTACCAGGTACGTGTAAGGGGGCCAAATGGAGAGGTCAGAAGAAATGGAATTGTGGATAGAGGTTCGGATGCTAATCTGGTCCGCAGCAGTGTGCTGAACACCACCGGCCTAGAAAGACATGGCATACCTCATTAGTGGTTAATACGTATCCAGAGCAAACTTTCTTTGGGTTTCAAGTTCATTCTTTGATAGATTGGGATTTCTTCGGTATCGAAAGGGTTCTGGTGATTGCAGAGATGAAACCTTCGAGTATAATAGAAATCTTCACTTCGATGGTCAGTCTTTGGTCACACTCAGGGGCTTGCCACTTGAAAAATCGATAACAAAAATGTGCTGATATTAGTCTGCTGGGACGTGCCTGAAAGCCACTGTGTCCTTGAAGAAAAACTCGGAGGTAGTAAACATCCGTTCACCGCTCGAACAGCCGTCGGCTAGATGCTTCTCGGTCCTATCAGGCCTGGGAACGGTGAACGGAAAATCATGTGGCTCGTCGCGATAGAAGATGTGATTCTAGAATATCTTCAGGGATCACACTGCTCAGAGTTTTCGGACGACAATGCGATTCCATAACCCTGGAAGTACAATACTCTGAAAGGATTGTCTAACTACCAGGTTGCAATATCTAGGCTGAAACAGTTTCACAGACGCATTATCAGATAACGGGGCTTCTTCTTTGCATACTCCTATTGTTATAATTCAGTAGGCGTGCCCGGTAAATAGATTGTATCAGTACGAGTATTAGTTGCAATGGAATCATAATCCAACAAAAACGAGCAGGATTATAGTTCGCTTATTCAGAACTATGCTTTGGGATCGTGTCAAATAATTGGAATACAATCAAACGGCTCATTTGCATCAACGAAAAACAGTCGACGATAATTCAGTTCTCATTCGGTTAGAGGATGCAGTCGCGTGGTTCGTGTACTTTGGTTCAGATCATTGTGTTTGGTCCGCATGAAGTCATCACGCTCCTAGCCGCTTCTTGGTCCATGGTGTTATCCAAACAACTACATACCAAAGCATTGTGGAACAACAATACCACTGCTCTTCCAGGACGACAGCGACAACCATGACATTGAACAGATGACAGGCAGTTTTGAGATATCGGTATTTGGGCATCGCACGATGTTGCCGAACCACTGTAAACGGCACCGTTGAAGGAATGCCGACATCTCTTCAACGTGAAAGCATCGTTCTCTTATCCTGTCGTCACTACGAGGATCATTCGTAGGCACTATTGAAAAATGCTTCCAGCTTCTGGTGTGCTCGACTCGTAATGGCCCCGTTTCGCAATCGGGTGTCAATTTGTTGTGGATGATGGCTTGGAAACCGCGGATTTTTGTTCAAAGACTGATCCCGTTTCACACTCAAGGTGACTTACATATCTAGGAAAATGATCTCTCAATGTTGTCAGTTCGCACCCCGACTTTGTCCTTGGTTTGGCCGTTTGGGAGGACCGTGGAGCCCAGGTATCTGAATGATTTCGTGTGCTCAATTTCCTTGCTCGGTGACGTACATTGGATGTGCGGGCTGTGAAGTACAAGTCGAACAGATTTTAGTGTTTGATGTATCAGCTTCCAGTTCCATGGTTTTCACGAAAAAGAACTACATGATACAGAATTGGCTGTAGAATAGTCGGACAATTCCCCTAAGATAACTATATCAACCACAAATTCTTAGTCAGCTAAGAAAACATCTGAGCTGAGCGCCTGTCGCATTATCCAGTCTATAGTGTATTTGAATAGGACTGGGGACAGCGAGCAACCCTGTTGGACATCGGATTTGAGGGGGAACTCGATGGATTCTTTCCCAGTATACCGTGTTTTGGCACACGTAGTTCAGTAGTAGAGTTTTACGAAGCCGAAAATTTTGCCGACATGCTATGTGCTTACCAAATTGTCCATAAAGCGTATTTGTCAACTTAATCAAGTGCTATGCGAAAATCAATGAGACAGGTTGATGTCAGTCGTTAAAACTTTTTGCAATGTTTTAGTACTCGACGCAGAGTGAAGGCCTTGTCTACGCATCCCCCACGGCAATGGAAGCCTCCTTGATTGGGACGAGTACATGAGTCCCTCACGGTTTAGAAGCGGCCCGGTAGAAGCACGGAGAATATCTTTGCAACCACTATGATCAGGCCGATTCTGCAGCAATTGTTGCACATCGTCCTGTCACAACCTTCAGAGAGAGAGAGAGAGAGAAAGAAAGAGCAGAAATGACGTTCCTCATTCCGTGGAAGCCCTTTCTTTTCCTAAATTGAACAGAACAGCGTGTGGATGCGCTCTATCAGTGTCGGAAGAGAAGAATCATATAACTCCGGCCCGATCCCGTCTTCTCCCGGGACCTTTCGGTTTTTAGATTGTGTATCACAGCAGCAATGTCCACTAGAGATGGAAGGCTGGTACTGATGTTGTATATCCCACTTTAGATTGTAGGGATTCTACCTGCCAAGTTTTCTGTGGGATGAATCAGTAGATTCCTAAAGTGCTCTATGCATCTGTGCGTCTTTTTCCGCTGTTCCGGGATCAGTAGACCAGTAGCGTCGTGAAGGAGTGCTTCTACTGGCTGTCGCTTTCCGGATGCATTTCAAATGAGACGGAAGAGTTTTGCGAAGTCATCACAATTAATCACTGTCTCCATATTGTCCTCGTTTACAGATAAATGGTTATTTCGGTCATTTATTGTCGAGCGGGTGGCTTATCGTCGAACCTTCCAAAAGCCAGAGAGCCCAATCAAGTGGACGTCTCTAGCGCTTTTGGACGAATCGATGGTCGGCCCTGATATCCAGTCTCGTGTTTGATTTGGGCATTCACATGCTTAGACAAACATTCTCGCATCCACAAGCACAGGCATCCAAATATTTTGCAATCTCGAACACACGCCTGCAGTCGTACATGCACGTACGCAGTTGACGTTATTTGTGCTCCGTCCCCGACGACACTGATCAATCAGATCGCATCACGTGCTGAACGACCATGCGTGACTTAATTCGATTGCACAATTGACCTACGTTTTTACCGCCTTATGGCTTTTACTCACACACTTGTTTACATGTTTGCGTTTTCACGTGCTTGCCTGTACTTGCGCTTGCTGTACTTTGCCATTGAATGCATTTTCATCTCTACGACCATGCCATCCTTCCATTTACCGAATTCGGGACAAAACACAGCCCTTCTCTCGTTATCGCATTGTGCCCACTTTGTCGACCTCAGGTTGTTCGACAAAGGATCTCAGCGGCTTTCATTGTTGTTCTACCGACGTTTCCCTTCCAACTGGGTGACTGACTGGATGGGCGGTGATAGCATCTGGTACTGCTCGTCGCTGTCAGTGACACTAAGCCAGCTACGTTAGTCCTTCTTGAGACATAGGTTTTGTTGCGATTAGCTAAGCTGACCTTGAGGCGTGCACGGGAAAATGTGTGATTAGTGCCATTCTTATTTCATGTCTCTGCAACTTTGTAGGACCGAAAGTTTGTGAGAATGCGCCCAGCACGCTGCATATAGACGGTCTGGTTCAATGAAGCAGGCAACACGTGGTCGACAAGATCAGAGCCAGTTAGGCGATCAGTGGATCAGTCAGTGGTTAACATTCGACCAGAGCCGAATCATCCAATCCGGTTGCAACCAGATAAACCAACCAGACGGGCCGTTCAGGTCTACCAGTAAGCCAGTAAGTTTGTATTCATGATTTTGGTAATGACGAGTTCACATCTTAAATGAAAAATGTATTATGTACTAAGAAAACCGAAATGATTTTAAGGCTTAACTGGATTCTCAGTGGAGTTAGTGGGACGGCACAAAACAAGCAGTCTTCAATTGAGGAGGCCCAACCATATTGTACCACTACTTAGTCGATCTGGCGTGAAGTGTGACCGTCGTCTGAGTATCACATCATAAGTTATCGCCTGGGGTGTTGGAAACGAGTGTTAAAGACAGTTAGTCTGTTGTAGTCCACGAAACTGACTAGACGAGTACCATTGTCGCGTTACTGCCCATGGTCATATTTTCCTAGGATGTGTCTAATTGCTTAATTTAAAAGACCAGTGCGAGCGCTCCAGCTCCCTGCAATAAAGGGTATATCATAATTTGCGACCATATTGTCCACATCTTGCAACTCGTCGTAGAATTCATCTTTCTCTGTCTCTTCGGATGTTAACGTCGGGGCGTAGATTGCAATAAGTGATATATTCGGAGACGAGAAACGAAAACGAGCCACAGCAAATTGAAGGGATATCGGATTCAATGAAAGCCGTTCGTTGTTAGACCCACTACTGACAGCTATCATGACCCCGTGATGACCGGAGTTTTCATTAATTCCACTGTGGAAGAAGTGGTAGTAGTCGGTTATTCCGGAAACCTTATTGCTCCGTATGCCAGAATTAGGAAGATGACATACAATATATATTTGGTAATGGTGTAACGTGCGTATCTTGATGGCCTGACTACGGATGTCAAGGAGCATCATCACGTTCCAGCAGGTAGTTTGAATGAAGTTGCCCAGGTTGAGGTCCCCAGCTAGTATATTTAATACCTCAATTGCTGGGAAATAGCGAAGTGCTTGGTTTCCCAGGGAAGCCGTAGCGTGAATATCATGTACTGTAGCGGCGATGTCCACGAAGCCTTCTTCCAGACTCAGTACGCCAAATTAACTTTATCGTCACAGCCTTTCCATGCTTTATCTCTGTCCTCTTGAACTACGGCGCATTAGGAGAGTGCTGTTTTTTAGCCTAGACAAGTTTTCACTCTTCCGAACAGGGAATCTCTTCGTTGTCATGATAAGTAACTGTGCTGACTTTTCACAACAATACTTCTTTCTCTGCAGAATAGCTTCCTTGTGAAATGGCCTACCACAGGAGATGGCCCACTTCTCTTGTAAGGTTTATTTCAAAGCTAAGCTGGATTCACAATCGCAAGTAAAACCAGATTCACGGTAAACCAAATTATTTTATCTTCAATTGCTCCCCAACAGATAACCATAATTTTATGACATGACACATTGCAACATAGAAATTTTGTCCATTTTGTTGTCTATCCTAAACTGCTTCCGGTATGTACGAGTATTGTTCCCAATAGAATAATCTTATAAGGGTTGAAAGAACTATTTTTATATTTAATAATAAAAATGTAATAACTGATATGTTGCAGTGTGTTTGTTGGCACATTGTTCCATTGTAAGTATTAGGTACCTTTTTAATTCAGCCTAATCAGGCTACTCACATAAAAGTACCGTTAATCATTCAGTATTTCTGAGTGAGTCTGGGTGCCTCTCCTTGTTGTCCGGATATCTCTCGTTCAACTTACAGAGAGGAACTTTAAAAAAGATACACTTATGATCCAGGAATACTTGGGCTCAGACCTCAGTCCAACTTAATTCTTCGGCACATCAAGACTTATTCTAGACAGATCTATTCCATTATAAATTCACGTGGAGCCCCCAATGACACCACTGCCCAGAAGCAGGTGATCAACTCGGTGTTTAATTGGACATGGTATTATGGCAAACATCTTACTCACCAAATCTGGCATTGTCTTGGCCTTTGGTTGTCCTTCCAATTGGCCATTCAAAACCTTCCTCCTAAATTCGTTGTGCAAATTCACCATTAGTTTGTTCATTTCTTCTTTTGTTGCATTTAATGCAAGCAGAGTGGGAAGACAAAGCAGTCCAAATACCAAAACTTTCATTTTTTGCATGAAGCACTGCGCTGTTAAGTTTCATCACTTTCCAGTTATCTAATTGGTTCAACCATTTGACTTGTCGTAATATATTGTGGTGTAATAGCATGATTATAAATCACTGTAAACGAGCTTGTTCGCCAAACTGTGTTCTTCAAAAAACAAACCTTTTGAGCGGTAGTTCACGTGATTTTGAATTGTCTAGCTCACTTGACACAACTGCCTATCTTAGGAAAATATATCCCATTCATCAAAAGTTATCGCAGTGCTAACTGACAGCTTCTATGTCATAAGCAACTGAGTGTCAGACAAATTCGAAACGAACATAAATTGGTTTTTCTTATCCATTGAAATGCTACTGACACCTTTATTAGCCAGCGGGAATTAATTGAGGATTCTCCTCTCTGGATGCTCTTATTGATATGATGATACCCGCGGTTCGAGACAAGATCAAATGCAAACTATTCTGGAACTTTAGGACAGAGATTTTCACTGTGGAATCTCACAGCCTTTGATAAAGGTTGCACTGAGGATTCCAACAATGGGAAAGTGTCGAAACTTCAGAGGTCGGATGGCAAAGCGCTTCCATGTAAAGACCCAGGCGCAGAGAACAACCCAATCAATTGGCTTATAAGAAGACATTCTGAGTAAGGGAAATTTGACACAAATCGCTTACTCTCTGAATTCTTCACAAGATCTTATCAGTCCCACACTGAAATTCCAAGACCAAGAACAGTAGACAGTCAGCAGTTATTTTCAGTTATTTCTGACATCGATCTTACTGATCATCAAATAGGTGAATACAGAGTAGCTAACGAGACATTGTCTGGGTTATGAATGTGCAGTTCAACCATAGGATTATTCAAACAAACCTCTTTCTCATTTAGCATATTTTTCGCCAATGTGGTATTTTATTTAAATTTATAAATTACGATGCTGAAAAATCATTCATCCGGTTAGCATGGTTGTGAACGGGTGTTATCAAATGATTCACCCACGGAACACTTTCCATTATACTCTTTGTCTTTCTCTGGCCGGCCGGTTTTTTTCGTTCAGCTGCACGAAGCGTGATTAATTCCAATTTCCGATAAAATTGTGACGGAATAACTACGTATTCTGTTGTCGCACATTTTCCTTGATTTGTAGTTTCGAAATAACAGCGAGACAGAATATCGAAGTGTATATTTGGAAGATACTTTATGCTGTTTTGTATCAACTTTCTGAGGGTCACCGTCATTCTGTTCGTGACCACTATCCGCTGAGTTTGATTTCACCGCAGCGAGTATAATAGGTTTCCTGGCCTATCCAGGACTGCACAAGTGCGCAGTTAACTTGGCTTTGATTGACAGAACTGGGCCGTGCTAACAAATAGCTAAAGTGTAACAATTGTCCTCAAAAAAGATAGATTTGATGTGTACAAAAACGCATAATGGACCGTCATAATTCTTTCGTACCTTAATTTGGAAGATTAGCCACGTGAGTGGAACAACAACGCACCAAAGTCAGAAACAATTGCAATAATAACAAAACGGTACATGGTGGGCTTGAGATAAAAATATAAAAGCTATTTTGTCTGTAGGTAATGTTTGGTAGACAT